>VHZZ01014896.1:995-15115 GCA_009801015.1 Silene noctiflora
CTTGCGACTATTTGTTTGAGTTGGTACAGTTTTCCGGTGGCTTTGGTTTTTTTTTTCTAGGCCGCGCCGTAAAAGGAGGCTGAAGGACATTTACTGGATCATTGTGATCTGTATCGAACGAAGAAAATGGGTCAACATGATTGTCCACCCTTGTCAGGGCTTAATATTTCAAGGCCACTAGAGGAGTCGTAACTGGAAATGCGTGGCCACGCTCGGATGTGATCTATGGTAGATTATCCGATCAGACAGTTATACTCTAGATCGAGGAAACCACTCATGATATGATCATGTGAAAGTACGACCTGAAAGACACCTTGCATTTAGTGGGAGATTTAACGGGCAAGAGAATTCGTAGCGCACACTTGTATCGGAAAAGTGGGAGATTGTTGGAGTAGTGTCCTCCACTATAGTGCGTCTACATAATAAATCTCATAAGAGGAATTTCATGGATTTTTTATTTGTCAGTTGATCAACGTAAATCGGTAACACTCGGCTGACTAGAGTTTGACGTTACTGTCGTAAGATAATGGTGATCAGCTGATCCCTTACGGTCACACCTATAGGACGATAACCAAATTGTAAACTAATTATTTATATGTGATAATCTATAATTAGTGTTTTGTATAAAATGACTTTATTAAGTCAAGTGTATTTATTATTTGATGACGTGTTTTGAACTTGTGCCAAAGAGATTTATTATTCAAATTTTGATAATTGATTAATAAATAATTAATAATTTAATAATTAACAGTTAATTATTTATATTATTACGATAGATGTGTGTATGTTATGAGGCGGAGGTTATTAGTTAATATAATTTACAAGAGGTTGTAAAATTAACTAATAATTAATTATAAGACACATTTTATTTTGATAAAATGGTAAAATGTCACTTAATAGTTAAGTGTACATTATTTGTTAATTTATATTATTTAAGTTTTAAATAATTAAATTAATATTTAATTATATAAGATAATTAAATATAAGTCTTATAAGCATTTGTGAGACAAATGTCGGAAATCGAAATGGACCGACTTAGGTCCATTTGGATCAATCCACCTAACTAAGCCCACCTTAGTGGGTAGGCATGATTTCCACTATAATATGTTTGTAGTATAATGAATTGTTTACATTTCATTCCCTATAAATAGGGCACTATTACACATATTATTGGAGTTGAAAAATTTATTAAAAAAAATCCTCCATTTTCCTTGTTTTTGGCCAATTTAGTAGACAGAAAAAAAAGGTTCTTTCCCTTTCTTCTTCATCACCAAGTTGGTCAATTTGTTGATCATCATAATCCTCATCAAATATAATCACTAAAATAATATTATTATAGTAATAATATTACACATATTATACAATAATGCTACAATATTATCTAGTTAATAAGTTGTAGTATATTTGGGATAATCTTGGTTGCAAACCTAAGGAGAACTCATAATTTGGAGTTTTTAGAGGAACATCCATAATAGTAGCTCAAAAACAACATCAAGGAAGGAGTCCTTGAGTTGTGCCCAAATCATTTCCAAAAGTAATGCAAGGAAAACTCATCTTAAAATACGTTTAAGACACTTTTATGTATTTTATTTTCATGCATGTGTATTAGATCACATAAAAGTAAAATTAAAGTAATTTCTTTTTATATTAGAGTGTCTAATATGTGGTCTAAACTAACATATACATATAATCGAGTTTGAGTGCATCGTGAGAGTGAAGTTTAAAAGATCATGCAAGAGCTTAAAAGTTCATTTGAAGTTATTTGCTTTACCCCATCATATAAAACTCAACTATGTTAATGCTTTATCCCTTGCCCATGTTGTTTCGGGTTTTTAACCATATTTCTTTTAGTTGTTTCGGGATTTTGCATTTGTTGAGTCGTATAATTTCTTATGCTTGCTTGAGCACAAGCAAGGGTTTAGCTTGGGGGAGTTTGATAAGTCAATTTTATATACTATTTTATCCCACATTTTAGCTCGATTTTATATGTTTTTTGCACTATTATTAGAGTTTATTTGAGCTAATATCTTGTTCTAGTTTTTTTGCATGCAATTAACGTATTTTGTAGGAAATATAGCTTTTATTAGCTTAATCCCGACAAAAGAGCAAATATTGAGAACAAGAAGCTAAGTGGAAGTTGGATTGGATTATGCATGGCCATGCAAGCTCAAGACATGGAAGAAATGGTGAAATGATGAAGAAAAGGCCCAAATGCAAGATTATGGCAAAGTGTAAACAAATGAAAATCAAGCCCAAAGATTAATATCTAAGAAGTAATGTGGAAGAATCTAGCTTAGGATTCCTTATTAGATTCTACACATTCCACACAAAAGCATTTAGTCGGAGGATCAAAGGAGAGTTAAGATGAAAAAGGATCCTACGGAGCATTAACTATGGCCATTTAAGGCCATATGCCCGGATACAAGCAACCCCGATCGGGGACGAGTCTCCTTGGATTCCTTTTTGGTTCTTACGTTTCACTTGTGAACTCCTATATAAGGAGGGCCTCATACCCCGACTTATACACAATTCTACATCATATTTTCATACAATTTACATTCTCATTCTCTATACTTTTCTTGTATTTTCTTTAAGTCATTAGTTTACATTTGTAATCATACAATGGTTTGGTTCTAAGTTTAATTCAAGTTCAAGATCATGTTTCTTATGCCATATTTGCATTTCCATTTGGTAATTCATTTCTTTCTAGTTATTTCTTTATTGTTTGCATTAGTTAGTTTGTTTAGTTAATTCTATTTCATTTTGTCATTTAGTTGTAATTTAGTTGTTAGATTTACATTTCCATTTCAATCATAAAAATTACATTTACATGCATTTTACATTTCCACATTTTTTTTATCATTAGTTTAATAGTTTATCATTACATCATTTAGTTTATTCCTTTTCTACTTTCTAGTTAACATAATCATTACATTATGCATTCCATTACATATTTAGTTTTCATTTCTAATAGAAGGAGTGAGTAGATTTCTATTGTCTAGGGAATACGGGAAGCCATGCATTAGTAGTTTTATAGCATGTTAGATTAGTATGTTTTAATATTGCATATTTGCTTCTACACTTACTTGCTTTGTAATGATAATCTTGGTTTATTGATCACATTCTAGGATTAAATTTGTTATACAATCTATAAGTCGAAAGGCACGGAATCGTATTAGACTAAGCATGTTATAGTAGATCGACCTAGCCATAGTGAAAGCTCGTTAGGACCCGATTTAAAGCTTGACACTAATATTGAAAGATGGGTGTCTCTAGGCCTGGGCATTTATCCTTATCTGTATTACTAATTGAATATGTTATGTTTTATTATGCATGTGTGACCCGAACTCCCTAGACTCTCTTTTAATCATATTTGTTATCATATTTTATTTACAATTGCTTTTATTTTCTTGTTTATTTTATTTCCATTACATTTTCCCAACCAAAACAAAAATATAACCCGTTCCCGATAAAATCATAACAACTTATAAAACTACATTTTCTCTGTGGATTCGACCCCTACGTACTAGATTTATTTGTGCCACGTCTAGGGATTTATTTTTTTATAGGTGTGCAATCGCTTGTTCAATGCACAACTATATCGCTGATGAGATTGAGGAATGAAGTGACCAAGATGGGGATACATGTGAGATAGAAGGGGGATGCTAGAGGGTACTTGACAATTGAGCCAGAGCTCTATGATGACATCCGGAGAAAACAGGCTCTTGATTCTAAGATTCAGGAGTGGAGGGCTGGAGTAGAGAAGGGGACAGTGTCTCGGTTATCTATTCATTATGATGGGAGTGTTCGGTTCGATGGAAGGTGGTGTGTACCTAAGGATGAAGAGATGAAAAAGTTGATTATGACGGAGGCTCATTGCACTCCGTATTCATTACATCTGGGTGGTGACAAGCTTTATAAGGACTTCAAAAAGACTTTTTGGTGGCTTAGGATGAAGAGGGTGACAACTGAGTTTGTGGCTCGATGTTTGACTTTCCAGAGAGTCAAAGGGGAGCAGCGAAGACCATAGGGTAAGATTCAGTTTCTTGAGGTATCGGAGTGGAAGTGGGAATCTATCTCTATAGATTTCATCGTGGGACTACCAAGAAATCAGCAAGGTAATAACATGATTTGGTGATCATGGATCGGTTGACCAAGTCAGCTCACTTTATTCCCCAGAAAGGTACGTGGAGTAAGGTGTAGATGACGAATGGTTACAAGAAGAATGTAGTGAGACTACACGGGGTGCCAAAGGATATTTTGTCAGATTGAGATGCGAGATTTATTTCTTAATTTTGGGAATAGTTGCAGGAATTGATGAGTACTACACTGAAGATGAGTACATCTTTTCATCCTGCGACAGATGGGCAGACGGAGAGTACAATAAAGAACCTAGAGGATATGTGTGATGGAGTTCGATGGTATTTGGGAAGTTAGGTTGGATCTGATTGAGTTTTCCTACAATAACAACTACCATACGAATATTGGGATGGCTCCTTTTGAGGCTTTGTATGGTAGGAGGTGTAGGAGTCCGACTTGTTGGGTTGATAGCACAGATGCAGTGGTTTTAGGACCACAGATGGTGCAGGACATGGTTGAGCAATTAAAGTTAATCCGGCAAAAGATGAAGGCGGCTCAGGATCGATAAAAGAGCTACGCGGACTTACATCGTTGGGACAATGAGTTCCAATTTGGGGACAAGGATCTTTTGAAGGAGTCATCTATGTGTGGGGTGATTCGATTTGGTAAGAAAGGGAAGCTAAGCCAGAATTTCATTGGCCCTTATGAGGTTTTGGATCGTGTTGGTGAGGTTGCTTATCGGTTAGACTTGCCACCAGCGTTGGACCGAGTACAGAACGTTTTCCATGTGTCTCAACTCCGGAAGTATATGAGTGATCCTTCTTAGGTGCTAGAGGTTTAGAACATAGAGCTGGATGAGTCCTTATTGTATATGGAGATTCCTAAGGAAGTCTTAGACCGCAAGGTTCACAAGACTAGGAATGGGGAAATTGTGTTGCTAAAAGTGTTGTGGTCTAATCACAACGTCGAGGAAGTAACTTGGAAGGCGAAAGAGGCCATGAAGGAGCTTTACCCTCATCTTTTTGATCAACTATCTTTGGTTACAGGGACGTAACCTCGTTTCTTAAGGGAGGGCAGGGGATGATCGCATAAGTTTTGTTGTGTTTTTAGTCAGTTTTGAGTCAAGTTTTCTGTATGTGTCGGGTTACTTTAAGTTTTATGTTGGTTTATAGTTGCATAGTTGCGTGGTGTTGAATGTAGTGGGTTTTGTTGTTGGTATGGGTTTGAACTTCAGGGACGAAGTTCATTTTTAAGGAGGGAAGACTGTAATACCCCAGGTATTTTGTCTTTGGGTACTATATCGAGTAGAGGGTACTCTATCGAGTAAGTATTTTTTTGACGAAAAGAATTGTGAATTGGTTCTGTCTTGTGTAAAGAGTAGTTCCTTGTGGTGGTATAATACTCTCAATTTTTCAAGGAGAATGGAAGGGAAATATATGATACATTCTTGGATTGTGCTTGAACTCTACATGAGGTGAAAGTATACTTCTTGTGGTACCATAGAGGAAAACAAGAAGGTGCCTAGGGAGGATGTAGGTGATGTCCTTACGCCTCACAAGGAGGAGGAATCATCACCTACCTACACTACACAAGTCCTTATTCAGAAAGAGCATGAGGCTGAACTTGGTGCTTGCTCAAGCACTTACTTGAGTCCATTAGAGCTGTCCATAAGCAAGAAGTTGCAGCAACCTGTAAACAATAAGATGGGTCTGCTTGTAAGCTCCTTTGAAGGTTAAAAAGTGTTGGGTTTCAAGCAAGGGTGAAGAAAGAGGAGGGTCTTGTTTTGTTTCATGCTCAAGAGTTCAAAATCTGGTTTTTTGCATCAAACACTGTCCTAGTTTCAAAGAAGGCAGCTCGAGAGGTATAATTTATGCATTTCTAACTCCACACTTTCATTTCTACATGTTGTTAAGGTTAATAACAAGAATACATCGGCTGCATTTTGTTTATTACCTACTCATTTGGAGATATGAGGTTAATTTTTCTAACAAGAGTAAGCTTATAGGAGTTAAGGATGTGTGTTGTTTTGCTATGTTTAAGAGTTTGGAACATCCTTGTTGTGTCTCATTTGAATTGGGAAAAGGGTTATCCATCTTTGAAATATTTATGCTCAAAGTTTCAAAGTGGAAGTTATTTGACAATGGTAAATTGAGTCGAGTTTTGAGCTGTTGTCCAGGTTTGAGCATTTTGTTTGCAAGGGGCTATGACATTAAGGGATTCGACAAATTTTGAGTAAATTTGTTGACCATGTCAATTGTAGTTACATTACATGATGTCAATGGAGTTTTTGCCAACTTGGTGATGATTCTATTGAGGTTAAGTCACCAAGATAACAACAGCCACTTAAAAGCATTACGAAGCTCTAATGGTGATGTTGCTCCAAGTTTGAGATTAGGCTTAAGTAAGCCTATGTTGCTTTGATGTGATTGTTGTTAAGCTTACACAAAAACCACCTTGGCCTTGGTAGAGAGAATACATGAGCTCAATTGAAGGTAAAAAAGGAGTGAGCAGAAATGGAATCAATGAGCCTTGTATTGATACACCTATTCCAGAACTGATTTTAAAGTTTTAGATCCTAAGCCTTGAACATTCCACCACAATCAAACGAGAAATGAAGTATAGGGAAGATGTAATACACCTTACATTTGATCTCGGTGGAACAAGAAATACTTGATTTATTCTACTCCTGGCCGATCCCTTTGAGGTCTTCAAGGAGCCTTCATTATCATTAAATAAGAGAACAATGATTGTCTTATTAGTTTACTTTTGCTTTGCATTATGCTTTATTTTCAGTTTGTGTAAGGCCTTGAGGGCCGTTTTTTGTACTGATTTCTAAGGGCATTTCTGGCCCTTATATGTGTCTTAAAGTGTAGGGTGGATATTGCATTGCTTGGTCTATATAAACCAAGCTAACCCTATGTAAAATTCAGATTTGATAAAGTTAAAACACAAGTTTGAAACCATTGTTTTTCTACTTTAATTCCTTGCTTAGTGCCGGAAGATCCTCCTTTGCTTAGTGCTTGGAGTTGAGTGAATCCTTTACTTAGTGCTTGGATAAGCTCATAGGCATTGAATCTTTTCTTAGTGCTTGATTCAAGTTATATCCTTTCACTCAATTTCATCCATTTATCCTTGTAATATTTCGACCAAAATAGGTTGTTTTCTATTAATAATTTGCAATCTTTACGTTTCTGTCCAATGATTGTCACTCCTTTTTGAAGGAAATAACTAAGCAAAGACGAAAGATCAACTTGACATATAAATAAATGATTATTGATGTGTAAATAAATGTTTATTTACTTTCTTTCGCAAATGAATGATCATTTGATATCCCCTTTCCTCTTAGGCCTGGGTTTACTCGTACTTTACTGGTTTTGTGCCCCCGAGGGCAAACGATGTAGCTAGGGAGTACCTTGCTGTGAGTGACTGGATCATCTGTAGACAGAAGAGTAGGAGGGGTGTCAGCACTTTGCAGCTCGACGGCGTAAGTATTTGCCTCTTGTTTTACTCTAAGATTTTGTTTCCGCTCTATTTTGGTTTAAGGATCCTTACGATGTAACTTTAGTGGACGCCGAGATCCTGTGAGGCTTACACAGGTGCACCAGACTTCGTGCCCGAGTTTCTCAGGCCTAAGAGCTCGAGTAGGTTTCTTGTTGAGACACCCATAGGGCCTGTTTGATACTTGGGTGAGCGTTTGTCTTGACAGTGCCTTCTTGACACCTTCACTATCCCCTTCGATCCTTAACGGACGATGTTTAGGGAGCCTTTTAAGGCTCAGAGGGTTGCTGGCTTGGCTGTGGCTAGTGGTGACGCCCTCCTTCTACCCGAACTGGAGCACTCGGAGTTCGTGTTGAACAGACTGGCGCACTGGCCGATCGTGGTGAGTATTCTTTCTATTTGTTCTTTTGAAATTACAATTTTCTAATAATGCTATAAATGACAAGTATGAACTTGATACGAGATCGACGTGGGAGGTGTCAAGCCTTCAGCTTTCCTTGAGTCGTTGGTGTGAACCCCTGTTATAAATGTAACGTAAACAATTGAAATCGCAGGGGAAAATACGAGGTTTTAAAAAAAATTTAGCATAAAAGGTGTTTGAAATGAAGCGCGGGTTCTAAATGTAAACAAACGGAAATAAAAGTACGGAAATGCAAATACAAGTAGTGTTTGGGGAAATGATATCCCACGAATAAACAAAGTACGGTGGGTAAGTCTAGTAATCTACAAGACTAGGTCCATGGTATGATACTCGCTAGCCCGCACGTCTTCCAACCCAAAATAAGTATCCACGAACTTGTCATTCATGTAAAAATGAATGCCACAGTCATTGGGGAGTAACTCAAGGTTCTCCCAGCCACATTACATCAAAACGAACATAAATAAGCATTTTAAACATGTAAATCATACATGGTAATTACAATCAACATACACATTAAACATTTAACTTAGATGAATTATTAAAAAACGATAAGATAGATAAACTATAGCATATGATAAGCATTATTAAGCCTGTGAAGCGAATAAGCATAAACGAGGATCATATCGCGACTAGAGGCTTGTAACTCACTTCTAGTGCCCGATAGGATCAAGACAAACATGACCAAACAAGTGTCCAGCTCAGAGGCACCTTTAAAGCATGTCCAAGACACCACACATAATCACACAAGTATCCGGCTCAGAGGCTACCATTAAAGCATGTCTAAGATACCACACACAATCACACAAGTTTCCGGCTCAGAGGTTACCTTTGAAACATGTCTGAGACATAACCATATAAACACGAGATGATTTCTAAAAGAAAATGGCATATGAACTCATTCAACACATATAACAAGCTCTCACTGCTCTAGACACATACTTTCCCTTGGTAGAACAACTAGCTAGGTACGTCCTAGTCTATATCTCGCCAGACTCACAATATGTGCCAGTGCAGCCCGCACCCAAGACTCGATCACTAGACATGATGGTCAAGTACCCCAATCACCAGTTCGGCACGAAAGTGGCGGAAGTGATAAGAGATAAAACACACTTTCCAGTATCAGCACAAGTGGCAAACCCGTACTTGCCAATATCAGCACAAGTAGGGCGGAGACAAGTTAGGCAAGAATATAAGGCATCATGACAATTTCATTCATTAGAAACATAAGAGATAAAGATGTAAACAAATGATAACATGTGAGTCACATAATGCGGAACATGAGAGGAAACATAAACAAATAATGAACTAATTACTCATCAATCATATATAAATAAGAAGAATAAGAAAATGGGAATCAAGGGCTCCCAGCCGGCCAGAGCACCGGCCAGTCACCCAGCCCAAACAAAAATTTCAAGATTCACATCAGAGACCTCCCATCCAGCCTGTGGACCGGCAACCGACCCAACGGCTGGGAGAACACCCAATTCTCAAAAACTCAAAATTTGAAACAGAAACTTCCAAGCCTGCCCACCGGCTGGGAATACCTGATATTTCCGAAACATAGCTCGGCTCACATAAGCTTCCCAGCCGGTCTGTGGACCGGCAACCGGCCCACCGGCTAGGACACAACCAACATAACAATTTAATCAAAGAGTTATAGGGGCTCCCAGTCGGTCAGTGGCACCGGCAGCCGGTCCACCGGCTGGGAAACACCCAACCTTAAAATTTAACAAATTGAAATAGAATGTTCCCATCCAGCCCAGGGCATCGGCATCCGGTCCACCGGCTGGGGACACCTGGAACACGGGTTTTAGCTTAAAAACCAAACAACATATTTTCAACATGAATTTCTAGTATGCTCATGAGACGAAAACACGTATGAAGCGTAAAAATAGCATGTAAGGCAACCCAACAACCATTATACTCCATTTTCTTAACCAATACATCACACTTCCATGAATTTTGATGTAATAAATGTCAAACATGATAAAGATGATACATTTATCATAACTAAGCATGAATTCAACTTATTAACTAACATCTTCCTAAGGTGAACATGCTAAAACATAGATGAGTCAAGAAACTTATCCAAGAATGTAAATTTATCTACGTTAACATTTAAACATCAAATTTAACACAATTAAACATGTAATTCAAGTGTAATCTCGAGTAACATATCACTGTTACCTTATAAGCTCTTCAATCTTCAATGGAATCGTCAACAATGTAGCTATCCGCCTTCGGGTCGTCTAAGTTCTCACAAAGATGAAGAACGGGAAAAGGATAATAATGGTGCGAAAATCGACTTGTTTGGTAGAGAAACGAATGAGTTATGAAGATTTGAAGGTTGAAGGTGAAAGGAAGTAACAATGGTGGTATATTGTTTGAGAGTTTGCTGAGAAATGAGAGGAAGAAAGAGGGTTTGTGAGGGTTTTGAGTGGAAAAAGGAGGTAGTTGGGTCCATAAACAAGTCTAGGCCCAAACCAACTTGAAACGAGTCGGAAATGTGTTAAAATACGTCTTAAGGCTACTATACACTCAAGACGAACCATAATATTATATTTATAAATATTAAAGTCAAAAATATATTTTTACCCAAAAATAAGATTTAAATATAATTTGTCTTAATTAAATTATTAAATTATTTTTAAGACTATAAATAAAACTTGTGGGTGTTACAGTTGTAGTACATGGTGCCAGATGGTACAACGGTGTCCATGGAGGTCCCGACTTTCACCGAGTCGGTAACGGAGGCTGGTCTTGAGGAGTGGAAGCTTGTTGTGAGGTGGGTGAGCCTGAGTTTAGACTCGTTTTATCCTTTTTCGAATAACATGTAGAAACAGGAGATATAATCTTTATTTGAGTTTTAAAAAAATACAGGTGGCGCCGTCGAGGCATGCTGAGTTGTGGAGGATGGCCAACCGGCTTCGAGCGACAGCTGTCGAGGCGCTCTCGAGTGGCTGTGGAGGACAGGGAGGATAGGTATCAACCTTTCCTTCCTTTAGCAAAAATTTGAATTTCATAGAAGCTTCATCTTTGCCTTTTGACAGTCATCGTTCATGTTTTTCTTTGTAGCGGGAGCGTGAGCTAGAGCTCGAGATAGAGCGGTCACATGAGGAGATGGCCCATCGAGAGAGACAGACCTGGAGGTTCGTGACGCTGACATCGCCATATTGGACATGAGAGTTGACAACCTTAGGAGGCGTCTAGCCGAGCAGCGTCGTGACTAGTCCTTTATTTTATAAATTTTGATTTCATTCCATGTTGTTTTCAGGCATGAGCTCGATTCTTGTATATATTATTGGAGTAGTGTCCTCCTCAATAGTGCGTCGACATAATAAATCTCATAAATGGAATATCAGAGATATTATATTTGTCAGTTGATCCACGTAAATCGGTAACGCTCGGCTAACTAGTGTTTGACGTTACTGTCGTATGATGGCGGTGATTAGTTGATCCCTCGAGATCACACCTATAGGATGATGCCCAAATGAAATGACTAATTATTTGTATAAGATATAATATAATTAGTATCTTGTATAAATTGACTTTTATTAAGTCAAGTGAATTTATTGTTTGATGACAAGTTACGAACTCGGGCCAAATGAATTTATTATTCAACTATATGATAATTGATTAATAAATACACGGAATTTAGTAATTAATAGTTAATTAACTAAATTATTACGTAATGAGTGTTTATTTTGAGGCGGAAGTAATTAGTTAATACTATTTACAAGAGGTTGTAAAATTAACTAATTAATTATTATAAGACACATTTTATATTGATAAAATGGTAAAAATGTTACATAATAGTTAAGTGTACATTAATATTTGATTAGTATTATTTAAGTGTTAAATAATAGAATTAAATTAAATTAATATTTAATTATATAAGATAATTAAATATAAGTCTTATAAGCATTCATAAGACAAATGTCGAAAATCGAATGGACTCAATTTGACATAGTAGGCCGATTTTTCCATAACTTTTGACCATGTGTTGAATTGGCCTAACCCACTATGTTACTAGAGTTCATTTGGTTAAATTTCTATTTGCCTATATATACCCCACATTTACACATTTTATGGGTTAAAATTTTTATAAAAAAAAATCCATTATAGCCTTATTTGGCCGGTTGGGAAGGGGAAAGAGGAGCAATTGTGTTGTTCTTATTTTCTTCATCTTGTACATAATAGAACCTTGATCAAATTTTTGATCATTCTCATTAAATATTCACACAATAATATTATTAGTGTAATAATATTGTTAGTATAACACAATCATTTCTAATATTTCCTAGTTAGTAATATTAGGAATATTTGGGCTAATCTTGGGTGCCACCAAGAGGAGATTTCCTACAATGAAAATTTGAAAATTGGAGGATCGTCCTTGGTTTTTTTAGCTGAGGAACAATACAAGGAAGGAGTCCTTGTGTTGTGTTCAATTAGTCCTTAAGCAATGTAAGGATTACCTCTCTTTTATCAATTTTAAGCCATCTTATAAACATGCATGTAACTAGATCATTAATAAACTAAATTAACAAGTAATTTGGCAACTAATTAGAGGTGTCTAATTAGGGGTCTTGTACCTACAAGTGGTATCAGAGTTTTGTTGTTGCATGCATGTTGATTTTTGACAATTTTATTGAGTTATAAGATAACTTTATAAAATTGTAATTTTAGTGTAAAAAATTGTTTAGCACGAAAAATTTTGTTGCATGTAATCATTCTAACCTAAAAACGGGTTTTGGTCAAATTTGGTTAATTATGGAATATTATTGCTAATTAATTATTTTTTCGTCTTAAAACCGACTTATTATGCGTAAAATTGGTTAATTGTTAACTAAAATTAGTTACATGTTAATTCTGGCTATTGATTTTTTGTATGTTTACACATGTATGATTTACTTCGAGAAAGTGAAAATTATAAAATTAATTTAATTAATTTTTCATAATTATTGATTTTCATAATTAAAGGTCAATAAAAGGTGATTATATTTGTTAAAAATCATTAAAAAGAATTTTATTGCATGATAATTTTATCTAAGGTTACTTGTATGTATTATAAATTATATTTAAATTTCTAAAATTAATTTGTTTAATTTTCGCATGGTTATTGGTTTTTATGTGATAAAACCAATAAAATAGAACCATATTTTTCTCAAATTTTAATATGCACTTTTTTGGTAAAAGTTTTGAAATTTTTAGGTTCTGTAAAATTTTCCAGAATATTAGAAATTTTTTATTTTGTAATTTTATTAATTTTATATTTAATTTAGAATTAAGTCGTAAAAGTTGCGAAAATCGTGTATTAAATTGTGTATTTGATACAAATTAAATATTTTGGAAAATTTTTTGAACTTTTGAGTTCCTAGAAATGTTCCAGAATATACAATTTTTATTTTCAAATTTTTCATAATTTTATTATTTATTTGGATTTATTTTATAAATGTTATGACTAAATATGTTTTAATTAGCAATAATTCATAATAACTTACGAAGTCATCAAGAAATTAGTGAAGACCAATTTTTGAGTCCGAAAATAGTTTAGGAAGTTATTTTGTGCTTAAATTTGATTTAAGTACTAATTTGGGATTTTAAATGGTTAAAAATCGCTTAATTAACCAAAGTTTCGAGCTTTATATCAAACCGATGGTTTATAGGGAGATTTGGCATTTTAGAGCATGATTAAATTTTATTTTTGTTCTTCAGATTTTAGAATAATGTCATTTAAATTTATATAATTTATTCATTTAATTTGTCTAGTATGGCCTAGTTAGTTAAATTGGTATTACCCGTAATGTAAGGGAATACGATTTGGTTTGTAATTAATTGTGATCTCGTATCGCCGTCTTGTAATATTAATAGATTTTTTTTACAAATGTATAATAGGAATTGCTATGTAATTCATTTCATATTTGTAATCATTTGTTACGAGGACCGGTGGTATCCTAAAGACGGTGCGTTTCGGAAAGGAGTTCAATGAAGACTGGAATTTCCAAAAGACCATGTTATTGTAGGTTTCATTAAACCCTTTTTATTTGACTCATCAAACAAAAAAATAAATTAACTCATTAATTTAGGTGGATCTAGTGCATGCATAACAAAATGTAAAGAA
>VHZZ01014898.1:7426-27076 GCA_009801015.1 Silene noctiflora
AGCTGAACACCGCCGTCACACGACAGTAACGTCAAACTCTAGTTAGCCAGCCGTTACCGATATACGTTGATCAGCTGACAAGTATTGCCAATGAATATCCTGAGTATATTCCTTAAAATGAGATTTAATATGTACAATCACTATTATGGAGGACACTTACCCCAACAAGTGGGAATCTATCTCTATGGATTTCATTGTGGGATTAGCGAGGACTCAACAAGGTAATAACATGATTTGGGTAATCGTGGATCGGTTGACCAAGTCGTCAGCTCACTTTATTCCCATGAAAGATACGTAGAGTAAGGTACAGGTGGCGAATGGTTATAAGAAGAATGTTGTGAGACTTCACGGGGTGCCAAAGGATATCATATCGGATCGAGATGAGAGGTTCATTTCTCGACTTTGGCAAGAGTTGCAGGAATTAATGGGTATTACACTGAAAATTAGTACAGCTTTTCATCTTGCGACAGATGGGCAGACGGAGAGAACAATCAAGACCTTGGAAGACATGTTTAGGGCATGTGTGATGAAGTTCAATGGAAGTTGGGAAGATAGGTTGGATCTGATCGAGTTTTCCTATAATAACAGCTACCATATGAGTATTGGGATGACTCTTTTTGAGGCTTTGTATGGGAGGAGGTGTCGGAGTCCGATTTGTTGGGATGATAGTGCAGAAGCAGTGGTTTTAGGGCCACAGATGGAGCAGGACATGGTTGATCAAGTAAGGGTAATCCGACAAAAGATGAAGGCAGCTCAGGATCGACAGAAAAGTTATGCGGACTTACATCGTTGGGACATGAGTTCCAAGTTGGGGGGACAAGGTTCTTTTGAAGGTGTCACCTATGCGTGGGGTGATGCATTTTGGTAAGAGAGGGAAGCTAAGCCAGAAGTTCATTGGCCTTTATGAGATTTTGGATCGTGTTGGTGAGGTTGCATATCGTTTAGCCTTGCCACCAGCTTTGGACCGCGTACACAATGTTTTTCATGTGTCCCCAACTACGGAAGTATGTGAGTGATCCTTCTCATGTACTAGAGGTTGAGAACATTGAGTTGGATGAGTCCTTATCCTATGTGGATATGCCTAAGGAAGTCTTGGACCGCACGGTTCGCAAGACTAGGAATGGGGAGGTTGTGTTGCTAAAAGTGTTGTGGTCTAATCACGACGTCGAGGAAGCAACTTGGGAGACAGAAGAGGCCATGAAGGAGCACTACCCTCATCTTTTTGAGCAGGTATGTTTGGTTACAGGGACGTAACCTTGTTTCTTTAAGGGGGTAGGAGATGATCGCATAAGTTTTAAGTTTTCGCATAAGTTTTGTTGCTTTTTGAGTCAGTTTTGGTCAAGTTTTCGGTCTTTTTCGGGTTGTTAGTGTTGTGGTTGAGTTTATATTGTGTTGTGGTTGTATAGTTGCGTGGTGTGAGTGGTGGTGGTTTTTGTTTTTGATATGGGTTTGAACTTCGGGGCGAAGTTCATTTTTAAGGAGGGAAGACTGTAATACCTTAGGTATTCTGGTCTTTGGGTACTCTATCGAGTAAGTTATGATAAGATTCTGGAAGGGTTCTGTTTGTTAGTTACTCGACCGAGTTGGGCGAACTCGATCGAGTAGGGGCTACTCAATCGAATACGTTAGTTACTCGATCAAGTGCATGCGTTGTTACGGGTTTTGCGTCCGATTTGATTTTAAAGAGAGGAGAGGCTTTATTTTATTTTATAACGACAACCTTCTTAAATTTCATTTTTACAACTTCACAAAAATGAGAACTCAAACAACGTAAGATCTTCTTTTCTCTTTACTATCAAATCAAGGGGCTAAAGTTCTTAACTTTTAGGGCTTTTTATACCGTCGCGATCGTAGTATTGTGGGTAAGATTCTTATAATCATTTTTATGTTGATTCATTGATTTTGCTTAAACCCTAATTGGGTAGATTGGGGGCTTTTGGGAGTTAATTGTTGCATAGATCGTAATTGGAAGTTTGTTGTATAGGAGGTGACTTCGTAGAGGAGAGATTCTGACTTCTTGCGCTAGCTTTGTGATTTTCGTCTCGGGTAGGGTTTTCCTACTCGGTTACTGTTTAAATGATTTAAGATATGTGATGGCGTGATTGTATTGTGATGATAATTATATTATTGATATTGGCATGATTATCAGTTTATGGTTGTTGTATTGTTTGTATATGGTTCGTGAGGTGCGCCCTCGGCTGAGTGTGAGTCATTTGCGAGAATGGCTTCACGCCCTTGTTCGCCCCTTGTGGTTCCCGTCGCAAGGGGGATGTGAACATTAATGATCATTGGGTTATTCGCTCTATGGTTTTGAGCGGGGCTTAGGTGGTACGGCTGCGGTCCCCACTAGCGGAGTGGATTACCTGTTTGCGATAGATAATCTGGCAAGACTACACATTTAGTGTGTAGTCAGGTAATCAGTGTGATGTGGAGTTTGAGGTATATGATGTATGGTTTTTATATGACTCTTATTTGGTTTATTCAGTAACTGACCTCGTTTATGTGTTTTGAAAACTGTGGTGATCCATTCGGGGATGGTGAGCAGTGTCTAGCAGGTATGCTTTGGGGTAGCTCCTAGGGCTTGGACAGGATGGAGTCATCACATAGATGTCTAGCTAGTCTTCCGTTGTAGTTCTATAACGRTCTTGGTTTTCAGTAGTTTTGTCTTGAGACAGTTGTATCGTACTCTGGAGTTTTTGCTTTTGAGATGTATGACTTAAACTTTTTAACTTTAAATGTTGTTTCTAGATGATCACTTTTGATATACTGTACCTCGGGCAACTGAGATGGTAGCATCTTTATATGCTAGGGTGGTATTGGTAAGGCATCTTGGTGTATGGGGGTGTTACAATTTTACCCTTCTTATTTTTTTCATTCCATTACTCAATTGATTTTTTTTTCTTCCTTCACCACTAACACCACCTTCATTCAACCCCCCTTACTCCGATCAGTCAAATTAGATTCACCGATTCGAAATTTATCATTTTTTGTTGTGATTAATGACTTCAAGTACTACTATCGTGTTGATAGATGGCTGCACTTGAGCATTGGCGTAATTATTGTTGATTACGTTGGGCAATATTGCATTATGAATGCTAAGGATTTGAGTATTGTTGTGCAACACCCCCATTTAAGTAGAAGCTTTATCATGACTTTCCGATTAAATAAGAGTGTCACCATCTCAGTTTTCCGAGACAATGATACAGATTAACAAAACCAAACGCTTTATTATTAAAATTACTTCTCAACTAAGGTGTCTCAACTATTTACTAACCAAGTTACAAAAATCCGATGCCAAGTGATCAAGAATTAATACAACGGAACTTTAAAATGAACTAGTATGTCATGAACTATGGTGACGACTCAACGTGGCAACTCTAGACTCGGTGTCCATCTCGTCACGCTCCTCATCCAAGCATAGCAACCAAAAACAACAACTGAACCTGCTTATCATACTGCTCCCCATTCAAGCGAGAATCATTGAATGGATCAACACAGGCCACCCCGAAAATAGGTGACAATTTGAATAATAAATGACAAGAAAAGATGAATGTAACACAAAGCTTAAAACCAATATCACTACGATTATCACAATAAACAGTATAAGTCATAATGCAGTAACTCAGGCGCGCAGCCTCGGAGACCGTGTAGCTCTCGGCCACACTACACACCCACCTCACGTCAAATTCCTCACATACACTCAGGCACCACAGCGCCATTTGCTGGACCACATCGCTTCGACTTCCATGTGTCAGGCCTACCAATTTATCAGGACCACAATACACTCACATCACCGCAGCGCCGTCTGCTGGACCACATCTCTTCGACTTCCACATGTCAGGCCTACCAATTTATCAGGACCACAACCGCAGTCGGGCCTAGTTTACCATCCATCACATTCTCGCCCACAGGTTTCTCATGCAATATATTTCACAAGACCGCGGTCATAATTTCCCATAGCAACACAAAAAATAAATCCAATCAACATATTCACGAGATAGATCAGTATAATGATCGTCGCATCACAATATAATACTCAAAGGCTCATAAATAAGGCCGTCACAATATGACATATTCCTCAAATGCTCAGTATAAGACCGTCATAATTAAGTGACCAAGTGACCACCACAATACTCAGTATAACAATCGACTCAGCAAGATGTACATATTACTACAAGACAAATAACTTCTTAGCACGAGTTGAGTAGGAAAACCTACCTTTTAACAATACTTCAACCACAAGAAATCAACTATCAATCCTTCCTGRATCCAACACCTATAGAATATAACTATGCATAATACCACATGCTCCATCAGTTAAACATGAACATAACTTAAACTCATCATGCTTAAAAGGAATCTCAACTTAGAGAACAAACTCGACTTTTCCCGATTTCCAAAACCGGACAGACTCGCTATAAAATGCATAACTAATTCCAAACAAATCCAATTGATGAAAAGCCAATTGGGTTGGAACCTCATGAATCTTAGCTACAACTCTTATTCAATCACTTATCCCAAATTCCAAACTTATCAAGGGTTTACAGACTGATTTTCAAAAGCTGACATAATCCGTCGCACAAAAAGTAAAGGTTCATAAAGCAGGTTTAATATATCATTTTTCAGAATTTCCAAATCCTATTATCATCTACACTCTTCAAATATGCTATATGAAAAGGGCCTCGCACTTAATCGATATATAAGTTAGGGTTTCAAAATATTTTCCACAACACAATCAGATTCGCAGACTTTTCGGCGACAGGTGCATAAATAAATCACCCAAGATAAACCATATGGTAGATTGCTACGAAATTTTAAATGCAGAAACTAGACTTGGAATAAATATAATTCTATTCACAAACTTTTCGTAACCGATGAATTTAAGATAGAGAAAAGAATCGAACAACACCATCTAACAAATCTGTAAATTGCTGTAACTATTTTAATCAACCTAACCCTAAATTGATGATGATGATGCACGACTCTCTAAGTATATTAAGATAGCATAGAATTATACCTACGATCAAAAGAATGAAAAATTGGTTAAGAGGTCTCGGAAATTCGTGCCCTACTCTCGTCCGTCGCCTCTTCTCCCTCTCGGTCTTCTCTTATCTCTTTTCTCTCTAGGTTTTTCTTTTTGTGTTTAGAATAGGATGTGTTATGTTGTATTATGGCTTAGGTGTTTTTGTACTCCGGGTCTTAAAATCAACTTAAGTGAAATCCGAGGCAATTCTCGAGAGTCACTCGGCCCATACTTCGGTCCTCACAGTCAAGCTCACACTCAAGTTGCCCATTTCCGACTCTTAAAACATATGCGATAAATTATGTATAATATCAAAAGCGAATATTAATAAATTATATAAAATATACGGGATATTACATATTGTGCATCATCCTTGATCTCATTGTGAATAATGTCGTGGTTCATTAAATCTCTCCCTTTTTTTCACCAACGTACTATCATATCATGCACTACCCCATGCCATCACGCACTACCCAGTGCCACCGTCCACTACCCTCGCCACCGCGCCTTCTACCAACCCATAAACCTTAATTGGTAATAATTAATAAAATAAGTAAATATATTAATTTCACTAATTGATAATAAACCCTAATAATTTCAACAAAACATATTAATAATTGCGAAAGAACAAAATTACTTCACTAATGAAAGACTTATAATCGATTGTTCATGTTTTTAGAGCAATTAGATTCGATTTTGGTGAAAAAAATATGTATAAGGGTTAATTTGATTAGGTTTAGGTAAAAGGGTATGATATGAAAAGTTTATGAAAAAGTGTATGTAAAAGAGTAAAGTTCGTATGTGAAAAAGTAATACCGTTGGGATTACAAAGGCATTTTTTTTTTTTTTTTTTTTTTTTTTTTTTTTACGACAGGTGATAGTAGGGTGAAAAATCATGAGATGTTTAGGGTTTATTGGTGTTAGGTTGATGAAATAGTCACGTAAGTCTACTTATGAGCTCATATTGTTGGGTACAACCATATGAGTCAGTTGATATGGTTTGTAAATTGTAGTAGACGTATTTGTGGAGTAAGAATTACTCCAATGGAATTATTTTTTCTTAATTTGAGTCAATTAACTAATTACCTCAACTAATTAATTAGAACAAAAACCTTTCAAATTATGACTCTTGAACATCACGAATAACACAACCCACAAATAACTTAACTCAAAAACTAACTCTTAAACATAGATATGACAAAATTGACCCGGCCTAAATGATCCGACCCCACACCTGAACTAAGGACCCAAACTTTATCGGTGGAAACTCACCGTTACCCCTAAATAAGTCGATAACAATAAGCCTAGAAATGACCTGAACTAACCCAAATTCTTTCTAACCCAAACCAAATGACCCGACCAAACTCGATCTGAGATCAATTTACCAACTTTCACTAAACATTCAAAACGCCTTGGACCAACCCTAATTCATTTCACAAACACAGCCCACAAAACTCCCCCTCAAAAGCCCATCATCAAATTCCAAACCCTAACAAACCCTACATATAAAATACACAAACACTCCTCATTTCTCAATTCCTCATTTCCCCCCTCCCCCAAACCGCAGCCGAAATCCCAAAACTCCACCAAAAATGGGAAGAGTAATCCGCGCACAACGTAAGGGAGCAGGCTCCATCTTCAAATCCCACACACACCACCGCAAAGGAGCAGCCAAACTCCGCACCCTCGACTTCGGTGAACGCAACGGTTACCTTAAAGGTGTCATCACCGACATCATTCATGACCCTGGTCGTGGTGCTCCCTTAGCCAAGGTCACTTTCCGACACCCTTTCCGTTACAAGCATCAGAAAGAGCTGTTCGTTGCTGCTGAAGGGATGTATACTGGACAGTTTTTGTATTGTGGGAAGAAGGCTAATCTTATGGTTGGAAATGTGTTGCCTTTGAGGAGTATTCCTGAAGGAGCTGTTGTTTGTAATGTTGAACATCATGTTGGTGATCGTGGTGTTTTTGCTAGAGCTTCTGGTGATTATGCTATTGTTATTTCTCATAATCCTGATAATGATACCTCTAGGTATGTTTCTTTCGAGATTTCCGTCTCGGTCATTTGTTTGCCTATTTCATTTTTATTGCCTCGCTCAATTGTTTACCATTTTATGTTAGTTTCTCTGCCCGGTTTAAGAAATGTAAACCGTGTTGGATGTAGTTTTGTTTAGAATTGAGATTTAGGGAATTTTTGTGGAATGGGTCCATGATGTATATTGTTTGAATGTATTTCTGCAGATTCTTATACGAGACGGTCTTATGATAGATACGTGGTTGTTATTTTCCCTATAGATTCTTATATGAGAGGGTCTTAGTATAGATTAAAATACTCCTCACAAGAATATAAAAGGTAAACAAATAAACGGTGGGAGTACGTATTATTTTGTTGTAAAATGAATGTGAAACTGTCTCAGTAGATTGTCTCAAATTCTTTGATGTTAGAATGCTTTTGATTTGGATTTGGGAGGCTGTGTATTCCTATAATCAGGATCCTTAACCAACCCAGAAAAACAGTTTCATAACCCGGGATCTTATTGTATTAACGCAAAAATTTATGGTTTACAGTTATCTGGTTTACAGTACTATCCAAACTTTCTTTGGATTTCTCACTGTCAATAATTGAGCTGCTGATTTTTCCAAAACTAATCCTTGTTTATCACTACCTCTGTCCAAAATCAACTTTCTTATTACTGTGATGCGCATTCCAAGTACTTAGACAGAGTGTAATAGTCTGTATCATCACCTGGTTCTATGATTGTTTCTACAGTTGTTGTAATTGGAAATTTCTAATTATCACTGCCAATTGGAATGAGAAAATCTCATGGTCCTCAATTTGACAGTATTTCTTATTATCACTGCCAATTGTAGGGTCAAGCTTCCATCAGGTGCCAAGAAGGTAGTCCCAAGTGGTTGCCGTGCTATGATTGGGCAAATTGCCGGAGGTGGTCGTACTGAGAAGCCTCTTCTAAAGGCTGGTAATGCTTACCACAAGTTCAGAGTGAAGAGAAACTGCTGGCCCAAGGTTAGAGGTGTTGCTATGAATCCAGTTGAGCATCCTCATGGTGGTGGTAACCATCAACACATTGGTCATGCCAGTACTGTCCGTAGGGATGCCCCACCCGGTCAAAAGGTTGGTCTCATTGCTGCTCGCAGGACTGGTCGTCTTCGTGGTCAAGCTGCTTCTGCTGCTTCCAAGAGCGACAAGGCTTAACTTTTACTTTGTTTTTTGGTTTTAATCATCTAGTTCCGGAGATTGCATGCTAAGATTGTACTCAGTTTTGTTTAGAAACTCTGTTCTGCTTTTTACCATCTGCTATCGACTTAAATACAGTTTTTGCTTAATGGAGCAATCAATTGGGTTTGCTCTTATTAGCCATCAGTTTAGTAACATTCTGAAAGCTAGATGTTCTCCATTACTCTCAATGTTCAATTTGGTTGGCTCATTTGGTTAAATAAGTTTGTGCCTTCTGGTGTTGTTTAATGCTGCCTGCTCAGTTAAGCATTTGCGCATTCTGAAAGAACGAAGTGATTCTCCATGTCTCCCTTGAACTCATTTTGGTTGATGCTGCCGAGAATCTTGCCTTGTGTCAACCAAATTGACTGACTATTAATAATGGATTGATTTTGGAGAAAAATCGACTGTATTTTTGCTTGTTTGTGACGTGATTGTTACTCTGAGACACTTGTTTATTTTACCGTGTGGAGGACGAGATTAAGAGGATCCTAACTCCAGGATGGATATTGAGTTACTCTTTTACATGGATCATTTGTGTGAATAATGTTGGAGTGACTTGGATCATTAGATTTCACGTATCATCCCAATAAGTTTACATTTCATTAAAGCAAAACAGATGTGAACATCTTTATACAAATGATACAAGCGAATACATCCATGGAAACATTAGACATTAACGGGCTTACAGTTAATAAACAGCTGCTTAATGTTCCGTAATGACCGAAGCTATATATATACTCTCAAGCATATTGAGATACACCTAAGATACAGAATGAAAAGGCTTGTATTCCGAAACACTTACACTAATACCTCTAAAGGAAGCTACGGCAGCTAAGAGTGAAATAATAAAGCATGAAACATTTATAATTTGCAACCCTATCCATTTCGGCGAGAATCGTTGGATTTTTGCTTGCACAATGTACATCTCAATAGGGAAGAATATGGTAAGCGGCCAAAAGGAAAACGCGCCTAAAAGTCCAACAATGTCGGTGAAGAATGGAAGGAGCATTGCTACGACAGTCATCACTACCACATATAATGACCGCCATAACAACCTGAACAAATTAACGTTGTAGATCCCAGAGGGGAGGTTGATCGGATATTCTGAATTGATGAATTTGTTCTGTGGGCATCTAGTTGCGAATTGAGACTCGATAAACTCGAAAAGTGGTTGCACGAATACCTATCATAAGTACATCAATTATCAATACCATGCTGCTAAGTCAGACCATGAAGAATTGCTTACTTCCTGTGGTATGACAAACAGGTCAATCATGTCAAGTCGAATCATTTTATGTAATATTGTGTAGATAATTTAAATGTAATTTCAAATTAGTCTTCTCGAATCATTTTTGAGAGAGTGGTTACTGATTTGGTAAGTATTCGTTTGAGTCTAAGTTAAGTTGTTCCGTTCAGCTTCATTCATGTTGGGAATTCATTTATTTCAGATGGTATCATACTCCAGTATGAACGATAAAGGTTTAACAAGTAACAAGATTACCTGGTACGCTCCAACAAGATGGACAACTATGAAGACATTGGCAATGGCAATGAGCCAATATGGTTCATAAAATCCAAATCCTGTCAAGAAGTTGCCTGGTGCAGCGTTACCAAATGCTGCATAACCCACGACTCCACATAGCAGGTAGAAAAACGTGGTTATGAAAATCCCAATTGTCGATGCTTTCTTCATCACCACATTCTCCGGTGGGCTTGCTCCAAGTGTATCCTGTCAGTTACAACCATCAATTCAAAAATTTCAACACCCTGTTTAAATCCTACCCTCAAACAATAAACCAAGTTAAATTCAGGACGAAAGCTTACTTGTACTTCAATTAGAACCATGGAAAAAGCATAAGCAAAGGCCATGTTCCCCAACGCAGTAAAGATGTTCCAAATCTTTTGTTCCTTTGTCACATCTACTCCAATTTGTACTCCAGTTAGTGCTGTTTTAGCATGGCTTCCACCTTAAACAATTATACACAATACATCTCATTTCAATCAGCCGAGCTTATAATTTACCATAAGATTAATCATCAACTAATGCAACTTCTTATTACTGACCAGCAACTCTGGCAATGGAAAGGCCAATCCCAATGAGGGAATAACCAAAAGACGTGACGGCCGCGATTATAGAGAGTATGGAAAGCTTGTGAAAATTTTGGATTTGGCACAAAAATAACTGCACTGCTCCAAATGTTATTATGAATGGATTGTTAGAAAGGTGACATCCTGCTTGGTGTCCCTCCTTGTGGAAGCATATTGCCCTCTTAACAGCCCTATAAATTAATTTCAGGAGTAAAGATTAATCAATTTGATATATTTGATTTAAGAAATAACATGTTTAGGAATTAGTCCTCCTTCCGTCTCAATGATTTGTTTCTTTGCAAAATAAGGAAACAAATGATTGATACGGAGAAAGTAGATACTTAAATCCTTACGCCATGCTTATAGAAGCTGTAATAGTGTAACCTATTGTCACTCCAATGAAGTTTGAATATTGAGCAAGCCCGCAAAACATAAATTTTGTTCCACCTGTAAACATATGTACAACATAAATTTAAGGTTAAAACATTAATCAAATTATGTACTCATATAAAACATGTAGAAATAAGAAACAATCTCAATCAAATATATAAACGGGTTAAGGGGTGTTTAGTAAACGACGGATTGGTAAATTTTCAGCATATTCAACGCTTTTAGCATGTTTGACTCACCAATCTACTAATTGAAGTGTTTGGTAAATGACATATTGAAATAGTAGATTGAAGTTCAATCTACTGTTTTCCAATATGCTGCTCCAACAAATCTGTCAACCATTTACACATAAATACAACAATTTATTATCCTAAACCCACTAATTACCAAGCACTTGCACCAAGTGTGTTAATTGAAATATATTAGTCAAACCTGTTAATTCAATCTGTCATTTGTAATCTGTTTGACCAATCTGCTTCTGTTAATATTAATATGCTGAGTACCAAAAAAGGCCCAAATAGATTAAAATAATGGTATTTTAAACCGTCTGGATTTTTTAAAAATAATTTTTAGCAATTATAAAAGCCAATGTTGTTTATCAATAACTTCTTAGAGTTCTTGAAACTTGTGTTAATGTTACAATTAATAGGTGTGGGAACAGGTTGGGGAACTGTTTATAGGGATGACTCGAGTAGAGTAGAGTGGGGGTCTGGTGGTGCAAAGCTCGGAGGTGATGGTGCCAATTATTGCGGAGGTTGTGTGATACTAAGACTGAGTTTATCGGGGGGTTTGAAGAGGGGTTTCAAGTTGGGTATGAAGGTGAAGCTTGTTGCTTTTTACATAGGAAATAGGGATAAAGTGGGGACTATTTTAGCAAAGTATGAGCAAGGGTCTTTAATTTCCAGACCTTGTTTCAGACTTGTGAATAGTGCATGGGGCAATATTTTATTAATATAAATGGTAAATACTCGTAGATAATATATAGAGCGTGTATTGTTTTGTCCATATAGAGATAATAAAAATCTACTTAATCAATTAAAATGTAATAAAATCTTAATTATTAAATTTTATTTATTAAGAAATATGGGTAAAAAAATAGGAAAAAAGTGATTTTGTAAACAGAGCTTATAAATAGTATTTCTTAACTTATATTTCTCACTTTAAAAAAAAACATATTATAAATCTTTTGATATTTGTTTTGTTTAAGTGAAAAATATCTCATCATAAGATAAATGTAAATACAATAATGAAATAAAAAAAGTAAAATAAGTAAGTGGAAAGTTAATGTGGCAAAGTCTAAAACAAATTTGGGGATAACGTGCATCTTTTGATTGAGTCTTAGAGTGCATGAGTCTGTGTTAATGTGGCAATATTTTATTAATATAGATAGTAAATACCCTCTTTGCCCTGGTTGTATGTCTGATGATGAGACCGCAGACCATTTATTACGTCATTGTCCTGTATCAGCAGATATTTGGTCGGAATTAGGTGATTGTGCCAACATAGAAGACTTCTATACAGAACCATTCACTCACTGGATATCGAAAAATGCAAGTAATGGCTCAACTCTTGCTTCACCAAATTGGTCCATGAAATATGCAATAACATGTTGGTGGTTGTGGAAGTGGAGAAACAACATCGTTTTTGGCAAGGCTACGGAAAATCCAACCGACCCCATCTCCTTCCTTCATCGTCAGTTTGATATGTCAAAACAGGCATTTGATCCCTTCTCTCTTTTCATCCCTACACCTGGCACCTCTCGTATAGAACGACACATTCGATGGCAACCACCTTCTCATGGCTGGACCATGCTTAACTCAGATGGAGCCTCCCGAGGCAACCCAGTATTAGCTGGTTGCGGGGAATTACTTCGGGATAAGACGGGAAACTTTGTCTCGACTTATATGTTTTCCAGTGGTGTTTGCACTTCTATGCGAGCCGAGATGCGAGCTTTGGTAGCTAGGCTTGAATTGGCGCGATCACTTCACATCCCCTGTCTCCTAGCGCACATGGACAATAAACCATGTGCAGATTTTTTTCGCAATGAGCAACTGCTAAGCAATGATCTTCGTCCCTTAATCGAAAGATGCAAGAGTCTAATCGTCTTGGATGGATGGAATGTCAATATAGACCACATTTACAAGCTGCGGATTGGCTAGCTAATAACGGAATCCACTCTTCATCAACTATGTCTATCATCGATCATCCTCCGAAGGAGCTTCGTTCTATACTTCGAGACGACATCTTAGGTGTCTCATTCCCTCGTCTAGTCACTAGTTAATTTAGGGGTATATCCCCTCATATATACCAAAAAAAAAAAAAAGAGTCTGAGTTTGAAGAATAAAATGTTAGTGGAAGCTGTGGTGGCAGAGTTTGAAATTTGAAGTTGGGTCTGTGGATAAACTTAGTCTAATACGATATAAATATATTAGTTGGATCTCAATCATCACCTTAGTTCGAGGGTATTCAGGAAGCACAAGTGGGATAACTGAAAGAATATCATTTCTCAAAAACCTTCACCACAAGTTGGTTTGTCACAAATTATTCTCATTTGTGACGGACAAAATCCATCACAAGCTTATACGTGAGACAAAGAGACAAGTGAAAGGACAAGTGAGAGAGGTTTGTAAGAGGTCACAAGTTTGTGACCGTCACAAGCAAGAGAGACGATTGGTTTGTATTGTTGGTGATGATTTGCAAGAGATGAATTTGTCCATTTGGATTACTCAGTGACCTCCTATTAGTATCCAATTACACTCTGATTCGATTTAAAGTTTACAACTACTACGTAAAAATTTAAGCACATGCAAATAATGATAATGATCACGCTCACTAAACACAATCATTGTCTATAACTAATGATTGCATAATCATCCTTTATATAAAAGATTATAAATATCATCTCAAATTATAACCGTAATTATTATGCAAAATGGTATCACATGCATTGTAAAACGGCCTATTTGTATAAAAATTACTCTTTTATTACTAGCAATAAATAAATGAATTTTTCTAAAACCGTCTTACTCTAGAATGCGTGAAATTACAAAATACCTAGAAAAGATCTGACAGCTTCTCGATAAGTATAATTTCTCTTGCCGGTAACAGGGTCCCTATAACAATCAGCCTGCATCATAGAAGCGTACCATGTAACAACGGCGAACGCCATTATTATTACGGGCCCGGCGATCCAACCCAATTGGGCTACGGCCCATGCTAGCGATAATACACCCGACCCTATTACGGCTGTTATGATATGTGCACTTGCGGTTATCAATGTACCTTTATTTGTCACACCATTAAAAATGTTACATTACATATTATAATACGTATAAACTGGCATGAAATCATATCATAATAAAATAATATGGATAGATAAAAACCTTCTCTTTTAGGTTTTCCATCATCGTCGAAATCCGATGAGTTTATTTGGTTTTCAACCGGAGGTGTTTCGCTCATGTTTTAGGACCTGTTTGGATAAGAGATTCTTTTTAAACGTAAGCAGTTAGTATATGAATATAAATGTTCAAAATATTTTGTGTTTTCGAGATCTAATGGACTTTGGAAGAAGAAGAAGAAGAAATGGTAATGGTGATCCAAAATGGTTGATTTGTGGAGATAATATATATTTCCTATCTTTTCTCTTTTGCAGTTGAGAAATCTTACTTAAGGGTAATGTTAGTTTATGTTTGTCTTTTTTTTTTTTGTTT
Source organism: Silene noctiflora (assembly GCA_009801015.1). NCBI lineage: Eukaryota > Viridiplantae > Streptophyta > Magnoliopsida > Caryophyllales > Caryophyllaceae > Silene > Silene noctiflora. The sequence goes on from VHZZ01014898.1 coordinate 21,876, forward strand.
TTTGATGAAGGAATTGAATTAATTAATGAGGGGCGTAAAATTAGAACGTTGCCAAATGGTTAACGAATTTCCAAAGATTTGAAAGTTAGTTTTTGCAATGTTTGTCGAAGTTATTATTACATGAATAAATTATGAACGTTTGGCACGAGTTTTTTTATTTGGTAAAGTTCCACGATAATGGGAATTTAGGCAATTAAATTCGAGCCTATATTATGCATGCATGTATTATGCGAAACACAAAGTTTTGTTTTAAACGAAAGTATCCATCTTAGTTTAAAATTTGTCGAATAACATAGAAAAGACAAAAGTATAATCAATAATGCTACGATTGGGCCAAAAATTTGTTTTATTTATGCAAGTGAAATGCTATTTAGCGCGTTTTAGCAAGAGGAGGTATTACTCATTTTAAGAGAGACTAATTGTACATGAAGTATATGTATATGCATTATATTTAATCTATGAGTAGTATATATTCAATTGATTCTAGATGAGAATTGACGTTTTAATAAATCATGAGAAAAGTTATAAAACGGTACATTGATATGTCGTTTGAGTAACTTTTATTATGTTTTGTAGGTACATTATTTAACTAGCTATTAATTATCCTAGTTATATCTTGTGGATTGATTTTGCATTATAAATACAACATCGTCGCCCAGTGATAATTACATTACATATGATTACATAGATCAATTAGTAAGAGATTGTTTTAGTTTAACCAAAGATTTTTTAGGTCCAAGCTTTAAGAATAATGCACCAGTATCTTATGAGTCATGACGGAGAACTTACCACAATACCACCTAGTGAATTTACCAGACTCGAATTCCGATTAAATCGAATAGTATACGCCAAATACATAGAGAAAGATAAGTTGATCCTAAAAATCAAATATTGTAGCTCCTATCTCTTCTAGATCACAAAATACAAGTAAAACTTGATACTATTCATCAAGTAGTTACGTTCTAGACAATGAGAAAAAGTCAGGCGTTGATGTTTCTTGCTTTAAGGATAAACCAGGAGCATCACAAACCTAACCCCATGCACTTATTATTCCGCATTTTGCTCCTTTCTCCTTTATATTCTTCCCATTTTCCTTCATTATATATATATCTGCAGGTTTCCTCCTAATTTATTGGCTTGTTATATTTGCTTATATTCCATCAAAACAAATTAAAATTAACCACAATAATAATATGATGACTTACGCAAAGATTAGAACTGTTCTTTTTCTTGTGTCTCTCCTAATGTTCCTGGCGCTCTCGCATGGTGCCCGGCAAGGTACCATGTTTCCCGAAAAGCAACTTCAGGTTGGATTAGTCATTTGCAAATTTTAGTTTTAGTTAATGACTTAATGTTAATATATACACGATTATTATCAGAAAGTTAAACCACCCTAAACTTGTATACATTCATTTATCGATTTTAGCTAACAATTTTTCTAACATGTGCCGTCAAACCTCATGGCACATGTTAAGGTACCTAGTTTGAGAAAGTTCAACAAAAAAAAAAAAAAAAAAAAAAAAAAAAGTGATTTTATACTCAATATTTTGTGATACTCTTACTCAGTATTTATTATTATCACTTTCAATTTAAGTTCTTAGAGTACTTGTTAGAAAATACGTTTAATTATTTAAGTTATTGTTAGGTTATTCTAATTTTCGACCGAGAAGATTATAATTTGTTGCATTAATATTTTGAATGAAGGGTACAGATGAAGTAGATAAGGTTTGTGAAGAATTGTCAGAAGAGGAATGCTTGATGAGAAGAACTTTGTTGGCGCATACCGATTATATCTATACTCAAAATCAAAATCCGTGAAATTAATTTCTATGCTTGTATTATCTCTTGTAAATTACAAAACGTTGTACTAGAAGTCAACCAATTGAGAATAATACGTATATAGTAATATTGTTGTATACTTGTATGTATATGGTAGTTGAATATTTTCATCCAAAATTTCCGACATAATACATCAAGTTAGGTGTCCATGCATACGTGTTTGACCTCGATCATCTCAAACATGAGGGACGTGTTTTATGTCGACTTCAAGTCTCAAAAGATTCACTTGTATCATAAGACCACGTTTAATTTATCGGTAAGTGTGAAGATTCAGAAGAGAGTAGGAGATTATGTATAGATGTAATTAATGGATAATAAATGAACAATAGTTATATCAGATGATCGAATTCCCTAAAAAAATATTCTTAATATAAAAAGGTAACCAAATGAATAAACACTCTAAAATAAAATACGTGTAAAGAAATGTCAGAAATAGAAGGAATTTATTAATTTTTATTTATAGTTTATAATCTAGTTATTATATTATAAGAGTATAAGACAAAAACACATGTTTTCTATCTTTATCACCGCTTATCTTAATTTACTTTAACCGAACTCTTCTTCTACACTTTAGACGGTAAAAAGACTTATATTCCCTCCTATTCACCATTTTTTTTCCCTATTTCCTTAAACGGATTATTTAGATTTTCTTCGATCACCAAACCCCACCCAACTCTTTTGCTCATATTTTATTCCTTTTTAAATGTTTGTGGCCCACAATTTCTTATTTAACTCCTAAGAGCACCCACATTGAAGAGGATGGTGCATCCTCTTAGCATTTTTTTCCTTTAAGAGGATATCCTCTTCAATGTGGGACTAATTTTAACATCCTCTTTGAAGGAGGAAGATGAAGACTTCCTCTGTTTTTAGAGGAAGTACAACCTAGACCATTGTGACCACTCCCCAATGAAATTATTGCATGTGGTTTTTATTTTATATCATTATCATATCAACCTTTATTAAAAAATAATTAAAATATGAAAGAGGAAGTAGATAGATCCTCCTTGATGTGGAAAAAAAATTAGAAAAAAAATAGGAGGAGGATGTAGATAGTGGAAAATGAGTTGGATGAGAGAGAGCGTGAGTTGTCAAAAAAATAGTGGGAAAGAGAGAAAATAAGAGGAAGAGTATATACTCTTCAATGTGAATGCTCTAATTATTCATCCATTTCTCCAATTACCAAACCCCACCCAACTTTTTTACTCTTATTTTATTCCTCATCTGAATAATCGTGCCCACAAATAATGGGAAGAAAAAGAAGAATATGAGGGACTACATTAGAGATTCAGACTTCAGAGTTATCCAAGCTTGTAATAGTCTATTTACGTAAAAAAAAACAACAACAAAAAACAAAATCTCACCAAATGTCTAAAGTACGCACCATCAAATAAATTAGATCTGGAAAAATGGGTCATTCGAGTCGGGTATGGGTGGGGTCAGTTTGGATCAGGTCATTTCGGGTCTGTCTTACATTTCGTGTCGGGGTTGGGTCGAGTCAAGTCACTTTCCGGTTTCGGGTGACCTATTGTCGGGTCATAGAGGTGGCAAACGGGTCAATCGGTTCGGTTTCGGATCGAATTCATTCGGATCGGGTTATTTCAGTTTACCTTTATTTTCGATTTCAGTTCAGTTCAATTCGGGTTGGAATCAGTTTTCACTTTTAATCGGTTGTAGATATTTCGGGTCGGCGCAGGTTCGACTCAGGTTAATTTCGGAACAGATGAGATTCGAGTTGGGTCAATATCAGAGCAGATGAGATTCAATTCGGGCTATATTCAGATCGGATGTCAAAGGATTAATGGATTATATTTTTAGTGTGTGTATATATATATATATATATACTTATGGACTCATATATATATATATATATATATATATATATATATATATATATATATATTAGTACAGAAGTTACTTAAACTCAAATATTCAATGTCTTACCACCCATTATTCATGAAGTAAATGTCAGATCACAAGAGTCGAACGAGTTTAAATTATTACCGTAACCAAATAATTGATTAATTTTAGATATCTTTTATAATGGTACAAAAATTACTTACATGAGTTGAGTAATATGTATCCAAATTGTCAATTTAATGGTCCATAGCTCATAAAATTAACAACAAACAAAGATTCAAGTAGAGTAGAAGACACCTGCATTTTCAAGAACAATTTTTAAGATGGTAGTCCTGTCTGTAACTATACTACTCATATCTATAAAAAAGTTGAACATGGAGAAGACCGAATAATTTCAAAAATGAAAATTTTATTGTATACGTAATGCTGTAAATGTTAAAATTTTAGGAAGTTCTCAAAACTAGAGAAAAAAAGACAGTAGAAACTAGAAAATAAAGAATACAACAAAAAAACACGGGAAACTGACGGAAAAAATCCGTCAGGAACAACCATTTTTCGTTAGTAATCGGCTTTACTGACGGAAATTCCGTCAGTAAAGTGTGTCACGTTTATTCGTCACTAAAAACGCATTACTGACGGAATCTCCGTTAGTAATTGAAAGTACTGGCGGTTTTTCCGTCAGGTTTTCCTGACACGTGGCACATAAACCAGTGTCATAGAAAAATTGAAGATGGGAATCCTGACGGAAATTCCGTCTGGAAAGGCAAAAAAAATTTGACTTTATGACGGAAATTCCGTCGGGAAAGTAAAAAAATGTTGACTTCCTGACGGAAATTCCGTCCGAAAAGTCAAAGAAAATTTGACTTTCCCGATGGAATTTCCGTCAGTAAAGTCAAATTTTTTTTTGACTTTCCTGACGGAATTTTCGTCAAGACCAAAAAAAACCTGTTTCAAAAACAACAGCTTCCTAGCCAGCCACAATGCAGTGCATTGTTTCAAATCCGTCCAACAAACACAACCATGACCTGCAATTTCCCATACAATCGTCGACTCAATTTTCATGTCGACCGTCAAGCGGGAATCAAGAATAGCCAACCAAAAATAAGAAAGAAAACTGAACGCAATTGTAAAAAAAAAGTTATTTGTTTACATAGAAAGTTTGTCAAATACGTACAATGTCTTACTAATTAAATACAAATAACCAATATTTTTTAAATATTAACATAGAAGACTATACTGAACGGTACCAAACCCATGATTGTCGTCCGCAAAGTCATCTCTAGGATGTGGGGAAGGGTAACCTGAACAGGTGTTAAGGGGTTGAGAAGCCTGCATCTCATCCTAAGCCTTTCGCATGGTTGCTACCTCTTCTTGAGTCTGGCGAAATGATTCCTTAAGAGCTAGTCGGACGGCTCGCTCATTGCTTAATTGGGTGGCTATTTGAGAAACCATGGTAGGAGCGTAAGAGAAAGATCGACGCTCACCTTTGTTACAAGGAGGATCAT
>VHZZ01014907.1:0-23953 GCA_009801015.1 Silene noctiflora
AATATCGTAATCTAAATTAATAATATTTCATACGACAAATAATTAGTAATTCATAATTACTCATGTCCGAAATGGGTCATATTATTATAATTTACTTATGTAATCGCATTATTGTCGAGGACACTACTCCAACAAAAGGTCATCATTATATAAAGGTAAAAAGTTAAATAAATAGGTAAATTGATAACCAAAATTATGAGAGGAGGATAAAAGGTTGGCATCAAATTTTTTTTTATTTTTTTTTTGTGCATTGCGACTTATACTTTTTTTCAAAAAAAATATTATTTTACTTATAAGCATGTGATACATAACAATTAAAAATGACTTATTTATTTATTTATTTATTTATGGCACATGCCTTAGTAAGATGTCTAGTCGTTCATTTTATAATATTGTATAAAAGCTATTTTATTTGAAAATTAAAATAGTGGTACAAAATWAACTTATAGWACGAAAATACTTSATTGTATTGACAATTCTAGTCTCATAAATTTAACACTATCGTTATATAAACTTGAGAATACAAGGATCAATATTCCCATTTGCTAAACATAATTATACTTTTGCATTATATTTTTAATTTACATACCATAAACTTAAAAACCAATAAAATATTTTAAAACTCAATTCTTTAATAAAAATAAATAAAACCTCAACATTAAAATTTCATCAATTACTTTTATGTTTTATTGTTGTTAATTAATTTACTCTTAAAATGAAAAAACAAAGTTTAATGTTTGTTATGCTCATACATTTATGTTTAATGTTCCAAATTCTTTTTACTTTTTTTTTGTTTTTTTAAAATATGGTGATGATGTGTCTTGCTAAATCTTTATTAAAAAGGAGAATTGTGAGTTTTAGTGCTTTAGATTGTCTTTTTATATTATTTATAGATAGATAGATTTGTCTAAAATGTGTTCATAGTATAGTTTTTAATCTAAATGTTGTCCCTGATATAGTTTTCAATATAACTAGTTTTAAACCCGTGCAGAAAGTGCACGGATCGTAATAATTAAAGGTTCAATGTACTATATAACAACATATAATCTCAACATATTTATTCCATATTAAATATTCAATGCAGTCACTGATTTTATCAACCATGCAGAATATTTAAATGTTTTTTGATTTTTTTTGATTTTATGTTTTTTGTATTATAGATCTAGAAAATAAATGTTTGTATTTATTATGTTATATTCAAGCAAAAAATATAGTTCAATTATAAATTTTTGTGATTTATTATTTTGTATGTAGTATGTATGTATTGATGGTAAAAGTTGTTTTAAAGATATTAAATCAACATGATACCCATGTTCTTTTGGTGGGGACCACGTTCTAAATTTTATAATTTTTTTTTTCTCAAAATCAAGAGCCAATAGGAATTCACCAAATGACTTGGCTTTTATACTATGTAGATTTCATTTTTTTTTTTCTCTTTTACAACTTAGCGTCGTATGTTGTCCACAATATCAATAACTACTAAGCAAAATGTGATGCTAATAATCTAATAGTAAGGCTTGCATAAGACGGTCTTAAATTAAGACCCCTCATAATCCCCTTTTCATTTCAGCCTTATCTAAATCGAATGTAAGGATGTCTTAACATATCGTCTAAAACAAGAATTTGTAATGATCTAATGGAAATATAACGTCATATAGTTTTACTACTCTTACCGCTAAGACCTTAGACGTTCATTGTACGCTACCTCCACTTCGCAATTTCAAGCCAATGATTTTAACCAGTTTATAGACTATACCTTCTTGAAAAACAATTCATCTTAAACAACAATCTCATGTTAAAAATTTCGAAATCATTGTTTAGGTATTACCCAGGCAATGCCCGGGCATGAAATTTAGTTTACCATAATTAGTGATATATTCTCAACGATATTTTCCTACTTTTTTATCATGTGCCCTACTATGACACATGTTAGAAAAACCCTTTTTTTATTTAATATTGAATGGGGTTACGCCGTTGTGGCTAATTTGTGTATTACAAGTATGCGTCTCACATAAGACAATTGCTCCAAATAAAATGTAAAATTGAGTCCACACCCTACTAGTACAGTACTACCTAGTTCCTACGCAGACCAAATGCATGGTGTTTCCTTATTTTTACACACATGCATATTTTCCAACTCGAATCAGACTAAAAACATGGAGCGTGAATACATCGCTACAAAGTAGTCAACATGCATTGTGCAAGGTCTGGCCATCTCACAAAACATATTCGGATACTAAATCATTTGAACCTCGTACTCGTGAGATATGGTTAAAGGTGATTGCTTAGAAACAGGCCTTTGCTCGGACCATAGTTCTAAATTCACAGTCCCGGTTCCCCAATGGATCACACACTTGTAAACCTCTTTGACATCAAACCGATTAACAAGGCTTACACCTAGATATTTATCGACAAGCATCCATTCCCCTGAAAATTCACAAGGATAAGGAAACACTGTTAAGAAACTCTTAAGAGTTGAAACCTTAGCCCAGCAAACTGCCAAGTAATAATTACTCCGTCCACATCCACACCATACATTACCGTTTTGAATCCGGTACTCAACTTTGAGCATTAATTTTACATACAATAATTTCGACCTTATTTGAAGGTAAAAAAAAATAGTTGTTTTAATAAATCAAATGCGAAAATTTTGAACATTGTACCTTCACATTATATTTAGAGAGAACTAATGATAAAAAAGGACTATCAAAGTAGAAAAGGGGTAATATAGGGTCTTTTCTAGAAAGTTTTCCATGTAAACAAGTTTGGCAGAACTACAAGTTTAGAAGAAAGTTCAGAAGGTTAAGGTAGCCATGATTTTCATAGCAAATTAAACAACAGATAAGAACACTTTGTAGTACTCCCTCTGCAGGCTGCAGCTACAGCTGCAGATAATTAAGTTTGCTTTTGGTTCGTTTCTTTACGTAACAAGTGGACTAGGGACTCTCACAATCACTCCTCATTACACAAAACATGTCTAAAAAGGAAACATAAACTATTGGCCGAGACGAACTACAGAAGAATACTTACCATTTGGTAGTTGGTCGCCCTCATAAGACTGTTCACCAGCATCAGGGCGGATCTCATGTTTGGATCCATCAATTGTTGTGAATGTTACAAGTGATTCCATAGGATGCAGGAGGGAAAAAGTGGGGTGAACACGTAAGCATACAAGCCTGCAAATATGTCATTATCATCAGACTATAATGATGAGAACAAATAAGAAAAGGGGTATCAGGGATACAATTTTCACAAGAAACTACTTGCCAGAGACTTATTGGAATAATTTTCAAGTTGGTTAGAAATCATTCACATACTAATACTATCTTTAACTAAATCATAGACGATTCCTGTGACACAATCCAAGGCAGCATAGGTCGGTGAAGTGACGTAAGTAGCTCGGAGCTATAGATAGTTTGTGCCTGACTTTGGGCCAGTGTAAATTATACTTGCTATTATTTTGGAGGAAGGGGGTTTAAGCATTAAATTGTAGAGTTTGTACGAGTACAAGTGAATATACAATCTGATTGCTAGTCAAATACAATAGTCTTAGCCAAGTATAAATTTGAGAAAAAATAGAAACATTGTCTCATCACAATTCACAAACCTTGAAAATCCTCCTGAGCCAGCACCAACACTGCGGCCTACGATGCTGGATTGTATTCGCACGACCTTCTGTTCACCCCTAGGAATTGAAATATATCTCTCCAGAACTATTCCACCACCAACATCTGCTTCCAGTTTGAGAGCTTCTTCTTCTCCAGCTTGTTGAAGATCTCGCCTAGAAGATGAAGATAAAAAAATGGCATAATCAATAAATAGAAAATATAATGATGCAGATTTAAGCTGTATATGCCTGCACAGAAATTGTAGACCACATGCCATAACTCCTATCACAAGTCTATGACCATAGTATTCTTGTTACTCCAGTATTCATCTAACACAAAAAAAAAAGAAAAAAAAAAAAAAAAAAACAGATCCCTGCTCCGATAGCATACTTGATAGGAGACATAAATGCATAATGCAGAACTCCAATGCATTCCTCTTCAGTCAAACTCGCCAGTGGCATATCAGCATATATATGGGTGGTTGGATGCTAGGCTATGATTAATACACAAAAATTACCAAGATACAAGACGAAGCTCTATCAACAATGAAATGACACATAATGAGATGCTAAGCAAGTTCTTTGATTTTGAGGTCTAGCAAAAATGTAAATATACTTTGTACTTCCCTTTTCGTAGAATGAACATCTAAATTTGGTCTACACAATTCCTGATACAATTTTAATCTTGTGATATATCTTTTCTGTCACGGTATTAAATTACGGTTTGAGACTTTATCTCGAAATCGGTTGCTTTGCCTTCATATCATTTGCACCGCCCGGATGCGGCCAATAAGGCCTCAAAATACAGTCACCTAACCTTCGAGACCTTTATAACTTAGGCGGGATGCGGCGTTCCGGCCCAGATTGAATGTCATGCTCTCTGTGTTGGGGGAAAAGTTGCATACATCCAACATCAATATTCTACTATTTGTTAAAGACATTAATGATAAAAATGCGCACAACTTTATGAGGGAGTTAATCTTATTTTGTAGTTGCAAATTCATGCAGATTTAGAGCCCATATCATTTTTTTGGCAAATAATTTATCAGCAACTATAATAAGGTTGTGTAATATATTGTACACTACACAAAGATTTGTAGAATATTAGCTGTCTGTGATGTTCATATGGTTATAAAAATGCCAGGGCGTCTTGATGTGCTTTGTAAGACACATTACAGAACTAATGTTACTTTTGTGCATTTAAAGCAACCAGCATGTAACACATGATTCTAGCTCATGTCTACACAGATCACAAATGTAGTCTTTGAGGATGGACAGAATAATAAGATAGAAGAAATATACCATATGAAGGTACAAGTACCGTAACTTTAAATTCACTATAAAATATCAGCATTCAACAATAACAATAACACTCACTCTATAACAGCATATTCCTCGGTACATCCAGGAGATCTGTACTCTACACCAGTGTACTCCTCATAGCCATTAATCTCAACCCTGCTATGAAGCCATTGTACTCCTGATACAATCACAAGGTGAATCTGTATTGAAAAAATGAACAGCAGAAGTACATCTAAATCATGGAATTAGACATTTACGTTAGACGAAAACTCAATTGTATTTGGTTAACAAAAGCTGAGTGAAACCATATAAAGCAAGCCTGTATATCTTGGACGTGGGTCAGGGACAATTAGACGCCACTAAACTTACTATATCAGACAACTGAGAAGAAACGTATATCACCAAACTCCTGATGAAATTATAAAGAAAGCATGATCCTCATAGAATCTCTCATCATCTAACAGTGTCATGAAAATATTTAGCAGATAACAGACAATTCATTTGCTAGATTAAAAGGCATGTCGATTTTAAATAAGAGTTTTAGTGAGTACTGTTGATGCCCACCATACTAGAAGTTAATGCTTGCATAATACTGTAGGGGCAGTTTCCGCTCAGAGCACAAGTCATACCTGTAGGTTGATGCTCCATTGCTATAATTCTACCACCAATCCAAGGAACCACTTTAAGACACCAATCACCATTTTTTAATTCAATTGGAGTCTTTGAAAGTTCAGTGCCCTTCTTTCCTGGGGTCTCTTCAGCTTCTGGAATACTTCTGGCAGTTTCTGAAGTGAACATTTGTCCAATGTAAGCTCAAAATAAATCATGAAGCAGCTCGACAGCTCGTGGATTTTATGAGAGAAGATTGTGCCGCAAAAATAATAAAACAAATAACCATCTGTCTACACATCAGGTTGCCATACTTTCAGAAACTCAACAACTCCTATTTCTAACTTTAAAAGTGAACTTAAGGCAAGAGACGACAACAAAAGTGGCAAAAGCGAGGGCAGCAGTTAAAAGGAAAAAAAGTGGCTAAAGCAAACATTTTGAATGACTGTGAACCGTTTAGTCCATGCCTAGTCACAGAATCACATCTGCAAAGTTACCTATTCTAGTCAAATACTGCTTCTGACTTTGGGATATCAGCTGAGAAACCTCATGTTCAGATGGCATTGTTATTAGAACATCTTCCCCATCTATTCCCCACGAGTCAATCTGCACAAGGGTAATGACTAATGAGACTCAACAATGTTATAGGGGAAAGGATTTCAATTTTTTTTAAATGGCAATTGCAGGCACAGATTCTGACACTGTCATGATTCCAGAAGTCTATGTACCTTTGCACCCCCATCGAGCAACAATTGAACATGTAAACGCCGTTTTGGCCTCTTCCACGATCCTGCTGTCTTAGAAACTTTTATGGTCACAGTGGAAGAGTGGAGTTGAGCAATGTAATTTGTTAACAAATAATTCCCTTTAGTGAATTCATAGCCGTCGCCATCATCTTCAAAGTTTACCCCTTCAGCTCTCCCTGCAATTTTGTTGAAGCCTGTCATACATCTGTTGGTAACAACAGCTCCAAAAGGATGTGTTAACTGATAAGTATACTACCCCCAACCCCCCACTATGCATGCAAAATAAAGATGTCATCTACACAAAATTTTACTATACATGGAACTTGGACGGTGGCTGTACTTGTTAAATTCCATAGTACCATTACATACTCCATATTATTTTGCAGCTGATGATAAAAATTACATAGCAGTTTTATGGAAAGGCTTAAAGTTATTAGACATGCTTAATGTTTGAGCTCAAGAGCTCCAGGAAAAAAGAGTGAGTTAGAGCTTTCGTATTTAAGGTGAAGTGCTCATGTCGATAACTTACCATGCTCGTCTAAAGCCACAAGAAGAATTACATCATCTGTTGGATTTGCTTCCCCAACATGTTGATGAGGAAGAGTCATGGGAATTATAGACCCTCCTTGTAGATATAGTGCAGGCAAGTCCTATCATAAAATAGATGAAAACAATTGTAATTAGCATAAGGAAGCAACTCTGCAGCACATAAGAGTTAATGTCAGTCACTACCGGGTGTGAATCATCAAAATCAAAGCTTAACCAGATGCCTTTAGGAAGCAGATGTGGTGTCTGATGTATTCCACAATTTTGCAACGTACTGCACATGTAAGCAATTATGTAAGTTAGGAATTAGAGCCTCGTGACAGTGGCAAAAATAAGAAGATTTAAAGATAACTAATACTCCGTATCTTTTTTGCAACTCCTATCTTTGTTACATTTTTTCAACACACTTTTTTAGACATTGCCTCCAAACCTCCAACTAAAAAACAGCTTTGACAAATATATAACATTTTTACAAATATGAGTCATGAAAGATCTACATTTATGCCCAAAACTGACTTTTGTAAGGACGGAAAGACCATACATGATGGAAACTCGTCGAAAAGGTCTCTTATTTTGGCCAAAACTGGCTTTTTGTAAGAAGTTTGGAGAAATGTTAAGAAGATGCCAGAGTTTTGATAAAAACAAACATACAAAAGGTATGAATTTAAAACAGGATATCAAACAAGTGGGAGTTGGGCATTAATCCAAACAAAACTTAAGCCAAGATGAAGAATGCCTATAGCACATCACATATTTGACTATATAACATGAATACAAGGGTAGCTTTTGGTTGCTTTCTAGACTAGCCAGACATATTACAGCTACAAAGTAAAAAAAAAAATGTTGATTAGAACGATAGTTAAGTTCAACTCCCAGAGTAATATATCGAGAAAACAAAGCTTGAGAAACAATGTAATTGTTTCATCCTCCATTTTGTATTTACATTAGGTGTCCAGGTATGGTGATTCAAGAAAGGCAGACTTTAATGTACATCACAAGTAGAAGGAGACAATAATATTCTTCGAACATCACAATCAAATGTATACTAAAATATACTATGTCAAGATTGTATAATAACAACACTCAAGAGAGTTAGTTAGGAACCTTGCTTGTATCAGAAGTGGTCCAAGCAGAAAGGAATTTTCAGCTGTCAGTAGACGTAGATCTTTTGGATCTGTTAACACAGCCTGCTTTTAATAAGAAGATGCCAAAACACATGATCTTAGGCTCAATCAGTATAATGAACAATTAACAATTACATCACCTGCAAAGAACGTGGGTGAAGCAACTGGGGTGCCCCTTGTATGTGCCAAGTAAAACAAAGTATATATGTGTGGCATTAGCTGATAACGCCGCCTCAAAGCAAGACGGCAAACTTCTTCACACTGTTGAGTAAAGCCACTGTTAGTATTAACATAGCATTTAGGTGAAGGATATTAACATTTGGAAACACCCTTCATTTGAGTAAATAAGTTATTTAACACTAGTTTTCATGTTCAGCAAAAGAAAAGCAATAGTTCCTTAAATGCTATTTTTCCACTCTCCTCTTTAGTCTTGATGCACCCTTTTAGGATAATATTGTCGTAAAATTGTAAAAGCTTCTAACTGTGCGTAAAATCCTTGAACGATTGGTATTTTGAAACGCAGTGGAGTAGTGGAAGACTGAATCATTGAAACAGAGGGGGCTGGATAAAGTTGGCCAATTGGCAACCCTAGACCACTCAAGACAGTTATCGATACCATATTTTTTTAACTTTAAAAGATATACCTAAAGATAAATGACCTTAAGCATAACATGTGAACCTCATTAGTTTGTCTTACTCTTAGATTTTGTAGTTGATTCAATATTAGAACGTAAAAATATAATGTAGTTAATACAAAACATAAAATCCTCGCAAATACAGCTCCTGCTGTCACGTACCTCTTCGCCGAATGACCAAGGTTCGTGATCAACAGTGTCTGTCTCGGAATGCCCACGACAAAATGGAAACATGGCACCTATACCCATCCACCTTCCAAACAGTTTTGGTGTAGCATTACCAGCAAATCCACCAATATCTGGGCCTGAAAGGGGCTGTCCACTAAGGCTCTGTACCCAACGTTATCAAAAAACAAACAGTTTAAGCCACCCCATAACTTTTCTGACAAATTTTAGAGTAAACAGTTTTATAACCGTCTTTCTTATTGCGTAAATATCCTCAGTCCACCCTATCTCGAGATCAGGATAAGAGAGGGAAAGGTTCAGATGGGTGCTAAAATTCAAATGAAAAGGGGGTATGAAATTCAAGTGACAAAGGTGCACATGAGAGGAAGGATGGACAATGATGAGGGTATTTTTTTTCCAAAATAAAATGAAACATGCAGAAAATTGGTTGGGAGTTGGGACACCTCAATATGGTAATTGCAAAGAACTGGGTGGGATAGAGGGAGTAATTATGACCACCACCACTGCAATAGTTGGCACCATTACTTCCTGTTGGCCATTTTCTGTTAGTTGCATAAACTATTCAGTTGTACGTTTGTACCCAGTGTGATTTCACAGAACCGATGGCATCTTCAATTAACAATTTATATAAATGAAGTACTGAAAATTCAAAAACATATGTATTTTTTTTATACGTAAGATATAATATTAATTAAGAGACACCAAGGGGGTGACGCCCGTGCACAAAAGATATAATAGAGGTGGCCCCATCTACAAAAAGACACAAGGGGTGAAATACAAATATTTTGAATGTGCCACATGTTCCATCCTTGATAAAGGAATAAAAACATATGAAAAGAACAGGAATGGAACTTATTTAGAGGTCCTTACCAGTTGAAGTACCATTGATGCACTCATGTGAAGATGCTCCCAAGTTGAAAGGTTGTCACCTGTCCATGTTGCAGCATACCTTTGGCTTCCCATAAACCCAGCTCGAGTAAGAACAAATGGACGTTTATTTTTATTGGCTCCCTTCATGCCTTCATATGTTGATCTTGCCATTAGCATTCCATACACCTAAAATGAGATAGAGGAAGTCAAGAACAGGTTATTTTGTGTCATCTATGTGGCGTGGGTTAGACAGAAGAGGAAAAAAACATACATTGTGGTAGAAAGAATGATTTTGGCAGCCCCCTAACTCATGATCACCCGCATGAATATTGCTCTCAGGCATTGTTTTTGACACTACCTGGCCAGGCCAACAAACACAAAAATATATTCAATTTACCAATTTAAAAGAGGAAAGAAGCAACCAAAAGAGTGGCATCTGCTGAGTGCATGAAAAAAAACAGGAGACGTTACCTTAAACACCGCTGGTTCATTCATATCATTCCATATACCATCAACGCCATTAGATAGGAAATCCTTAACCAAATTTGCCCACCATGATCGAGCATTTGATCGCGTATAATCAGGAAAAACACATGGCCCCGGCCAAACATCACCTGATATTGAGCATACATATGAGTATGCCGACTGAGCTCCTCAATATCAAGGAAGAAGTTTCATGTTGAGCTATGTAACTTTTGTAAGTATTCAAACAGCTAGAAATAGGCATGGCACTATAATAACCCTGAACTTGGGCTTCCAGTATCTGAATTATTGTAGGCAGTCTATTCTGTTAACTATGATTTCTAGAATGGAAACAACCACGCTCAAGGGATAGACTAAGCAACTTGTGGGTTCATGGACAGACATGATCATCACTCATCAGGACCCTCATTGGGTTCACAAATGCCGTTTTTTGCACATTCATTAAAAGTTCATTTGAAAAAGTTGGTGATCAAAAGCTTCTAGTGTTAGAATATAAAACCGATCTTGGGACTCCAACCATCAACTTTTGGTTGAGATGGTTTCTTGACATGGTATCAGAGCCAGTGGTTTCGAATCCCACCCCCCTCAATTCTAAATTCTAAAATGGAATATTAGCACCAGATATGGAGAGGCATGCAGTTGCATCCACACTCCAAGACTGAAGGGCATCGTGTGAAGGGGCGTGTTAGAATATAAAACCGATCTTGGGACTCAAACCATCAGCTTAAGCTTTTGGTAAGCTTTGGTTGAGATGGTTTCTTAGACATCTAGATCATGAAAATTTCAGGAGCTATTTACACACAAAGGTGAAACCTTACCAACAAAAGGTCTGCCGTCAGCAGTTTGAACCCAGATGTCATTTTCAGATCCACTGTCGTAAACAAAATAACCTTTTTCTTGTTTGATTCCTGGGTCAAGCATCCAAATAGCCTTGAAACCACTTAGATGAAGATCATTAACCAGAGATTGTGGGTCTGGAAAACGTTCCTGTACAAGTTTTTTAGACAAGAAGATTTTATGTTAAGCCAGAGATTTTTTTTTAATCAGTAATGAAGCTCCCAGGGGATAAGCCAAACCAAACTTGAAAGTGGTCAAAGCATCTAGCAGTCCAGCACAAACTGGTGAGCGACTACACAAGCTTCGGATAATTACATTACAATACTACGGAGTATCAAACATGCATAAGACCCAGATAAAAAGCTGAAATTTTCCAAAAAGTGAACAAATATATTGCTTTTTCTTATAAACTACCCCCAATAAAAGACCTTGGCAAGCTTTGAATTTTCATTTTCATATTTAAAATTTGACGACATTAGTGTAATATAGTAACTTCAATTTTATAAATTCAGTTTGTTCTGTTCACATTTATTAAAGTCATTTCCTTTTGGATCGGCTTTCTTAAACTCAGATCAGTTGACTTCTAATAATGTCAATACATGAGAACATTACCTAACTCAAAGAGAGTTGAAATGAAAATTTAGCGACTAGACTAATCCTCATGACTAAGTATAGCAAGAGCATCTTAAGCAAGATTCTATTACTTCGCAAATGACATGACTCAGCCTCCAGTCTATATCTTGCTTTTCAATGCCTCAGCTCTCACCATTGCAGCATTCACTCCACTACTAATGATGATTATCATACTCAACAAAAAGAATAGTAAGCTTACCAGATAAAAGTTAAAACCCATCCATGACGTCAAAGGAGCAACTTAAAAGATATATTAAAATTAAAGAATCATCAATCAGGTCAACTTACAGGGTCAAAAGTGAAGCAACGGAAACCATCCATGTAGTCAATATCCATCCAAATAACATCACAAGGTATACCTTTTTCGCGAAAGGTTCTAGCAACCTGTTGTTCCATTTGACATAGATAAATCCGACAAAAGTTAGTATGTAGACAAGACAATAGTGGTTACCTAAGTTAAATGATCTCATAAACAAACAATGGATTTAAATGTATCAGTTCGGTATAGAAGACAGTAAGATAACAAGGCGTCTGTTTTCGAAGATGAAGAATAAGTGAATAACTAACCTCAAGGACTCGTTTGTCAGACGCATAACTCCATCGGCATTGATGGTAGCCCAACGCCCACTTTGGGGGCATGAAAACAGTTCCTGGCGATCAGTGTAACAAGATATCAAATAGACAAAACAACCAAGCTGCAGCAAAAAACTGTTACGGAGTTGAAAAGTGCAATTGAGATTTGTATCCTTAACTACATTTATGAGATCTAAAAGAAGAAAGATTAAACACAAATAAGGCTACCACGAATAAAAAAGCACCGACAGGCCCAAATAGAGTCACGGAACCTTCAAGAGACGATGTCTCCATCAGCAATGTCACAATCGCGAAGGTAAATAAGATTTAGTCAGGTTAATTGTGTGATCAAAAGTTCTCTCTCTTCCTCTTCTCTCTCTGTGAAGAGAGGTGAAAACTTAAAAGGAACAGAACAGTTTGTTCACGATAATTCAAAAGTCAGTATAGTCAGAAGCCTAACAAACTCAACTATAGGCATAATGCCACTCACTTGCCTTCAAATTCACTTAGTCCTGCACATCCATTATTTAATGTTTGTCATTTTCAATTAGATACATTATGCCTTCTTTGATAGCTAAGTTGAACAATTATTAGGTACAAGGAATCAAAATTAGATCATTGATGTTTATTTTAGCTCTCTGAGTGACTCAAAGAGCAAAAGACGCCCGCGAATGAAGGTCAACTACATAATCAAAGAGAAAATGACTGCTCAATGAAATGACATGGCAATTACCAACTGCGTGAGATAAAGAGACAAGAACATCAGCTGGGGAAGCAAATGGGCCAAATGTGATAGCAGGGTATGGCGATGCAGAAACAAATTTTATGGTTGACTGTTTCCGTAAATCAATCTGCTCAAAACAAAAGCAAAAAAATGTTAACAGTTACAACAAAGCAAACATTAACTATGTCCATTTTTGTCCTAAATTCCGGGTCTCATAAGAAAGGGCGAGAAAAAATAATCAGTCGTCCTACCTCACAGCGCCGTGTCGTATCAGCGAGCACACCCAATGCTTCCCCGTTTGGTAAAATGGCCAAAACCCACGGATGGGACTGGTATAGCGACGTTGTACTAGGCCCATAGCCCCAAGCATCTGTGTTCCAAGTGAACACCTATGACAAACAAAATGACTCACAAGAGCAAGATAATTTAGTGCATACTGAAATACCGAATTACAGGCAAGACGCGTCATACTCTTTTTCCTGTTCTCTCAAGCTGTCCACTAACTTCTCCGGTTCCGTAGAAAGTAGTACCAACGGGCAGCTGTAAGACATAAATAAAGTTAGGCCTGAAAGCGATTATATGACTCAAATAGTCGAATATATGTTAATCAGGCTCAGGCGCAAGTGTCGGACACAACACCGCATTGAGTGTCAGACATGGCTATTTTGTGATCAAGCTTTCACGTTTTGGCCAAAAATGAAGTGTTGATGGGTCTTATCGTGTCATGTCAGTATGTTTGAGTGTCGGACACACATGTAGCAAACGAGAAGTAACGAAGTATTGTAGCATTAGTAACCAGGGAGAGCAATAAGTGATCAACAAACAAAAAAAGCGTTAGAAAGTTATGATGATACTGAAATGTGTTTGATAGCCTCCAAAATTGTTTTCACACAAGGAAAAGGCACAAGAGATGTGAAAACTACTTGAATGTCTAATGTTATTCCTTTTATTTACAGACCACAAGTCCACAACAAACGTCAAAATATCAAATCCCTTAAATTTAAAAGAAAAATATTAATATGTAAACATGAAGATCGTGAAGGAATGTGAACCTCAAGCAGAACAATCTGCTGGCCTTGAGTGCTCTCAAAAGTAGGGATAAATGATGGAAGTTTTTCAATCATGAGTGGTGTTTCCCTAACAGAAAGATTTAAAAATGAAATGCTAGGAAAGGCAGAGTTTCTGTCATCAGATGAGCAGTCAAATCGATAGACACCATCTTCCATGATTGGTTCATATATCATAGTCCCTGAGCAGACATCCTCACCCACTCCCTTAGAATCAAGGGATGCCATTCTACGCGCGCGCCTTCTGCTTCTAATGCTCTTGATCCTGAAAACTAAAGGCAAAATTTTCAACTCAAGCATATCTCCGTAATATGATCTCATAATCTTTAACTTGTCATTCAACAGAAATTTCGGCCAGACCATCAATAGAGACTTGGTCTCTCAGAACCCACTGTTTTTACTCTGCAACAGATTAACAGCCTAAAAGCAAAGTGCCTGTAGGAATACTTAATGTGTGAAATAAGGGCCAGCCAATCCTTAAAAGTCACCCGCTAGCATCACACATTGTAGTACTCCATACATAATAAAGGTTGTTCATCCTAAGGACGATCTAGATCGCTCAGATGTATCACCTTAGTATCTAAAAATCCCCGCCATCCTACTGTAACTGTCTTGTTCCATGCCAAACAATTTTAATTCTGGCGTTATCTGATAGGCCCCAGAACCCAAATTATTCAAACCCCACCCATAAGCAACTCCATAATTTCTGATTTCATGACACAATAAAACTTATACTCTAACAGATTAAATAGAGAAAAGAACCCCATACAGGCAGACATCCAAAAGCTTGAAAACTTAGGCCCTGTTTTTTTGGATTGAAATTGTCTGAACTAAACTGAACTGAACGAGCTTAATGAAGCTGAACTGAACTGAAGTAAAAGTTAATTTGTGAAGAGAAGAGAAGAGTTGAATGAAGCTGAACTGAAATCAGCTGAAATTAAGTCCAAAAGAACAGGGCCTTACTTGATTAAAGGGGCTTCATAAACTAACTTGCTTAGAAATTACACATCATACGAGATCAGCCACACCCACAAGAAGGAGATAGGACCCGTTCTTTTGCACTTAATTTCAACACAGTTAACTTCAGGCCATATAACTATATAAGTTTACTTCAGTTCTTAAATTCAGTTTGGTTCAGAGTTTCAATTTAAAAGAAAATGGTGTATGGCTAACAAAGGCTCCATACCAAATTGGTTAAGTAGTAAACTATGTTATTGTTTTAACAATGTTAGACACTCACAAGTCACAATAACATAGTTAATGAAAATTCATCAAACCCTGGTCTAAACCATGAACTCTGGCCACATGTTAAATAACATGTCAAACAGTAACGGAAGGACTAATCCCTTCTTAGTATAAATTTGTAAACTCTCCCCTCATGGTATTAATGTCGTACACTCAAACGCAGACAATATCATAATACGAGCAATTTTCACATAAACACTACCATTTACTTAGTTCATCCCCTTTATTGTCTCTCTTTTTTCCTTTTCATATCAAATTTACAATGATAAAAACTTTTTGAATTTTGACTACTTTAAAAAAATCTGACGACAGCGTCACCCCCTCACACAATCGAGATGATCCTCTCCATTTCCGAAAAGAAATGGAGGGTCCATTTCCTTCTTTAACAATCATAAAATAATGCAATGTACTTTACCCTCCATTATTCCTTTATTTTTATGCATAATTATAGAGCCATTAGATTGTCCGTGAATACGATCTTGGCCGTTGAGAGGAAATGTTCCATTTTTTTTAGGAAATGGAGAGGATCTTATTCGCACGCAATCATTGTGTAAAACGGATCGATTAATACAAACATCTTGACTCATTCAAATGAAAAGATAGTTACTTCATGCAGACTGCAGTAACCTGTTTTACAATCAATTTCGGTAAGACCGCTTTCGACGAGAACCTTGTAATTAAAAAAATGCACATTAACTTAAAATTAGAACTTGACTTGCATAGAATTTGATATACACTCTAGTAGGGAGCTAACCAAAACAAAAGATAATGCCAGATAAAATGAAATTAACACTAGTAAACATGATTTTATAGAACAAATGAAGTACAAAATCAGCTCAAATGCATATTAAATTGATTATTGAACAAGCGAAGAAATTATGAAGTAATCAAACTAATAAACTTCAAAAGGTTGACATATTATACAATCAAATATACCTAAATCAGAAATCAAACCTGAAATATGGAGATGATGATGATGATGATGATGATGGTAGATGATGAAGTTGTTGTTGATGATGATGGAGTATGAGCGATGACAATGGAGGAGGAGAAACTGAAGCAGGCAATGGAGTTGGTGTCACTGATAGTGAATTCATTTTTGTCACTCAATTTTCATTATTTTATTCTTTTTTTATTTATTAGTCTATACGGAGTACATTTTTTTAAGGAAAGTGCTAGGGCGACACCGGGTGTTACCGAGTTTCAGTAACACCCTAATAAAAAATAGAAATAAAATTAAAAATTATAAAATAGTTTTCGTTTTCACGCCAATATCATAAGGATAAAACCGTAATTTACAATCAATTATATTAATAAAATAAAATATAAAAGATACTCATTAGAACTAAACTATATCTAATATTATAGAGCCATATAAATCATAACAAACACATCTTTATCTTCATCAAATCTTAGTGAACCGTTTAAAAAAGAGAGAGAGAATTCTATTATCGAAGTGAGACGACCACTGAATTTATAATTGTTAAGGTAGGTAACGGACACGATATATACCTAACCTGAAAATCTAATCTGAGATCAACGTTGTAGTTAGTTGAGTTCCACTAGGTGTATGATTTAACGTAGTCTATTTGAATTGAAAACTATATATTTGCCGTCTCAATTTCCACGACTTCTTTGAGTTCTTTCTCCGGTTACTATTTATATATGGCTAGCTTAAGAGGTGCAGTATTCGTTTATACCCGTCCTATTGACATCCTTATGATCTCGCTCCACCACTGCTCATAGAATATAATACGTAAATAAATGACCGAGATAAAGAGAGTATAAGATAGAATATGCTTTAATTCTTCTATTTTCTGGTCTTCTACAAAACAATAAGACGCTTTAATAGAAGAGTAGACCTCTTGAGAGATGGTCTCTCAAGAAACTTATTGAGAGGCTATTTTACGATTTTTAAGAAAAAGTGGTACTAAACCTAATAAAATAGGTACAAATAATAATTAAAGATAAAATGTGTACGTTTATTATGTAAATAGGTACGAAATTAATATGTCACGATCAACAACAAAAAGATCACGAAATATGAATAAAAGGGTACGGAAGACTAGCCTCTGAATAACTTATTGAACGTCTCTCCCAAGTTTTAGTGTAAATACAAATATTGATTTCCGTCACTTAAATACGTAAAAAGTTGTAAATTCAAACAATAGAAATATTGGACTCGAATGATATGCAACGCGTAGGTATTGTTCCAACAATATCGCACACGTAAATCCCACATAATCTTTTAACCAAATTTTTTAAAATTTATTATTATTATAATTGTTAAATTAATTAATGGTTAAGTTCCTAATTTACCCTTTAACATTAAATAGTTCGAAATTTGAATTTTAATGTAGGAAAAGCAAAATACCTAAATAAATTACAATAATACCCCGGGTGTCGCTCAACTTGAGTAACACCCGGTGTCGCTATCTCATTTTCCATTCTTTAATTTGTGGATTATTCCTCAACTTTAATTTTTTTTTTCTTTTTTTTTTTTGTTAAAGAGAGTAAAAGATCTCATTGAAATGTTGTGTGTTTTTTCATTTATCGGTCACGGTATTTATACAACATAATACGGTGTGTGTATATATTAAATGCACTTAAGACATTTGTCATATTTACTATTGTAAATATGGACTTTGGGGAGGACAGTGGAGTAAATTCCGGAGGTGAGATTTTTACCTTAACTTTGTGTTTATAACACTCCCCCTTGGAAATTTCACCTTACAATTAATTGAATTGTACTATATGCTCTGAAGGGTACTACCTTATTAAAAACCTTGTCAGTAAAAACCTAACAGGATAAAACCTGAATAAGGGAAAAAGAGTGTAGTGCATATAGTACTCCCCCTGAATTCAACATATATCCTTGAGCCGTCGCATTCCGATCTTGTGAATTGGTGCTTGGAATTGCTTTGATGGTAACGATTCTTTGAACAAGTCTGTGAGGTTCTCGCTTGATCTGACTTGTTGGATGTCAATTGTCCCTTGTTCTTGAAGATCATGTGTAAAGAAGAATTTTGGAGCTATATGCTTAGTTCTATCTCCTTTGATGTAGCCTTTCTTTACTTCAGCGATACAGGTAGTATTATCCTCATATATTATTGTCGGATGATCACTTGTCTTGATATCGCATTCATTTTCAATGTATTGTATCATGGAGCTCAACCATACACATTCTCTAGAAGCTTCTTACAATGCAATTAATTCTGCATGATTTGATGATGTTGCGGTCAAAGTTTGCTTTGTTGACTTCCAGGATATGGGTGTACTGCCATATGTAAATACATACCCTGTCTGACATTTTGCCTTTTGTGGGTCTGACAAATATCCGGCATCTGCATATCCAATTAATGTAGCATCTTTTTTTCTAGGATAAAAATATCCTAAATCTTGGGTTCCTTGAAAATACCTTAACAAGTGTTTAACTCCATTCCAATGTCTTTTAGTTGGTGATGCACTAAATCTTGCTAGTAAGTTAACCGAAAATGCTATATCTGGTCGAGTGTTATTTGTCAGATACATTAATGCACCTATTGCACTAAGATATGGTACTTCTGGTCCTCGGGTATCTTCGTTGTCTTCTCTTGACCGAAATTCATCCTTTTCAACACTAAGAGAGCGAACAACCATTGGAGAACTAAGTGGATGTGATCTTGCCATTCCAAATCTTTGTATAACTCTTTTAGTATAATTTTCTTGGTGAATAAGAACTCCATTCTTAAGATGCTTGATTTGTAGTCCAAGGCAAAATTTGTCCATCGAATTCTTTCATTAGATATTTTGCAGTGACTTCAAGTTCGGCTGGAGTTCCAATGATATTTAAATCATCGACATACACAACAATGATTGTGAATCCATTACTCGTTTTCCTAATAAAAACACATGGACTAATAGGATCATTTTTGTAACCTTCTTTCACAAGATATTCTTTCAGACGATTATACCACATTCACCCAGACTCCTTTAATCCATATAAGGACTTTTCCTGTTTGATACAGAACATCTCTCGAGTTAGCTTAGAGTTGTAATCGTTGGGCATTTTCAGTCCCTCTGTTCATGTATATATCAGTGTCAAGTGACCCATACAGATATGCAGTCACGACATCCATAAGACGCATATGTAATCCCTTTGATACTGCAAGACTAGTTAGGAATCTTAGTCTTGTTCATCAACTACAGGAGAATATGTCTCATCATAATCAACTACCGGCATTTGCGACAAGCCTTGTGCAACAAGTCTTGCTTTATATCTTACAATTTCATTTTTCTCATTTCGTTTCCTAATGAAGACCCATTTATGCCCTACCGGTTTTACATTCTTTGGTGTTTGTATTATAGGGCCAAAAACTTCTCTTTTCTCAAAAGACTTCAATTCTGCTTTCATTACTTTCTCCTATTTTGGCCAGTCGTGTCTTCGTCGACACTCGTTAACAGATTTTGACTCAATTTCATTTTTGGTAGTCATGATTTTTGCTGCGATTGAGCATACAAATATTTCGTTGATATTGACTTCTACTCAGTTATATTCAATTTCAGTATGAACATAATTCATTGAGATTTCAGGACTGTCATTATTCACATTTTCTAGAGTTTGCTCTCTCGGTAACCCTATTAGCGTTTCTTCTTCAATATCTTTATCACATGATATTCCTTTTGTTTCTTAGATTTTTTAGGTTTGAGATCCTTTGAGCCTGGTGGTCTCCCACGTTTCCTACGTGCCATAGATTGTTCTGCTATTGACTTATCAGAGTTCTCTGTGGGAATGTCAATTCTTGTAGGCGCATTTGCAGTGGGAATATGAGATTTTGTGACCCCTTTTGAGTTTGTGAATGCATCAGGTAATTGATTAGCAACACTTTACAAATGAACTATCTTGTGTACTTCTTGATTACAAGAACCATTTCTTGAATCAGGGTATAATAATGAATCTGCATTCCATGTAATTTCGTTTGGTCGTTGGTCCACTTTCCTTTCTCTCCCTAAGACTGGGATGTATGTTCGTCAAAATGACAATCGGTAAATCGTGCCATGAATAAATCTCCAGTCATAGGTTCAAGGTATTTAATAATACTTGGAGAAATGAATCAAACATATATGCCCAGTCTTCGCTATGGACCCATTTTAGTCCTTTGGGGTGGAGCAATCGGTATAAAACAGAACAAACAAATGTTCTTGAATGTGATATATTTGGCGGTTGTCCTGTTACCAGTTGTAATGGGAAAAATTTATGATAAGCAGTAGGCCTTAACCGAGTTAAGGTTTTTGCATGTAGAATAACATGTCCCCATGCCGATGTTGTAATTTTGATTTCATTAGTAATAGTTGTTCAACTTCTATGCCAATCGACATACAATACTCATTAAATGCTTGAGAAGTAAACTCCCCGTCATTATCCAGATTAATTTTCTTAATATTCTGATCTGGAAATTGTGGGTTCTTAGTCTGATTATTTGAGCAAGTAATTTTGCGAGAGCAAAATTCCTTGTGGAAAGAAGGGTTACATATGACCATCTCGTAGATGCGTCAATTAGTACCATGAAATATCAAAATAGTCCACATTGTGGATTAATTAGACCACATATATCACCTTGAATCCTTTCAAGGAATCCAGGTGATTCATTCTTAATTTTTCTTGTCGAGGGTCATGTAATAAATTTTCCTAGTGAACATGCACTACAAGGAAAATCACTAGATTTTATTACCCTGACATTCTTTAAAGGGTGTCCAAGTGAACTTTCAATGATTTTTGTCATCATGCCAAGTCCTGGATGACCTAACCTATATATCATGCCAAAAAGTGAAGTGGTCTTATCATTTATTTTTGTTGATGACATTATGCTAGTTATAATGGGATTTATATGTGTATATATAAACCAGAAGAGTATGATGACATCTTCTCAGATATGCATTTCTTGCCCGATTTTATTATCATTAGGCACAAGTATTCTTTAGAATTTTATGTCATAGTTTCAATATGATAACCATTTTGTCGCATATCTTTGAAGCTGATCAGGTTTCGTTGCGACTTACTCGAGTATAGCGCTTTATATATTGTTATGCTTGTTCCCATTGGGAGTATGATGATAGCTTTTCCACAACCTTCAATTACTTCAACGTTGCCGCATATAGTATTCACATATGCTTTAATTGGCATTAATTCAATGAAAAATTTCTGTTATCTCAAGATAGTGTGAGTTGTGCCACTATCTATTAAGCATGCTTCTGCATCGTTTGTCATATCTAAAACATTAAAACAACAACTATTAATATTTTTTAGTAATTATGTTTAGAATGCAATGAAAATGAAAACTAGTATATTACATTTATTTGAGATAAGAAATAAAAGCAAAGTAAACATGCATGTATAATAAGTTTTTAAATAAAGGCAACATATGCTCTACATAGTAGATGCCATATTGAATCCACTACTCACGGCGCCATCATCCAGAAAATAGTTTGTTGTTTCGATCATATCTGATTCAAGCATGTTAGTTTCAACCGTGTTTGATTTAGGCATATTGGATGTTAATGGTATGGCATCGGTAATAAAATGTGCCTCAAGCCTTTTATTCTTTTGCCTGATGGATGTCTGGTAGAGGTCGATAAAGTGTTTTGGCGTACGGCACGCGCGAGCCCAGTGTCCTCCTAGACCACACTTACTACAAGTAGTTCTAGGTTTTTCAATATTCTCGGAATAAGCATTCCGCTTTCCGTAATGTGATTTTTTAAATGTATTTTGACCTCTACTTAGGCCAGAACCACGTCCTCGACCGCGTCCTCGCTCATCAATCCAGCGTCCACCCCCACTTTTAGCAACAAAATTTGCCTCACGTATTGCAATATATCTACTTGGCCACAAATTGTCGTTTTTTAACAAAACATTGTCATTTTGTTCAACGACTAAAAGTATTGCAATAAGGTGAGTGAATTTTTCAATTTTGCTTTGCCTTATTTGTCTTTGAAAATCAATATTGCGTTTGCCCATAGTTGAGAATGTTTTCTCGATTTTAGTGAAGTCGCTAACTTCATGACCACAATACTCCAATTGTGAGGTAATGCGAAATAGTGCTGAAATATATTCGTTTACCGAAGTAAAATCTTGGAAACGTAAATTTTCTCACTCATGGCGAAGTTTAGGGAGTAGGACATATTGTTGATGTCCAAATCTTTTCTCAAGGCGAGCCCATAATTCAGAAGGGTCTCTTATTCGTAAATACTCATTTTTTAGCCCTTCATCCATATGATGTCGTATAAATATATATGAGCCTTTTGCTTTTCTTGGTAGGTACCAAAATTACCTACCGCAACAGTATGTTCGAGGCCCTTGGGATCCAAATGGGCTATGACATCATCTTTCCATAGTACTATGGAATTTCTGCCCAGATAGATCAAGAATATCGAATTCTCTTTTGGCAATTTGAGACATTTTTCTATGTAACCTTAAAAAAAATCTGTTAGAATACGATAATAGTGATGTTGAAGTTTTTTTACCTTAATTAACCCAAAAATTATAACATTATCAACTTATAGCGGTCTCGTTATTCATTTATTATAATTCAATTTGGTCATTGTTTAAGATTATTTAAAGAAAGTTAATTTAGCTTAATCAAAAGATTACAATATAATTAATATAAAAGCATAAAACTTACTTATTATTCATGATATGAGCTAAAAACATAGCGAAAAAAGCAACTAATACAATTATAATTATCATTAACCAACTAAGCCGGGTTTCTAACTCACGGATATTTTTCTTAATAGAGCGCATAAGCTCATCTTCAGGTGTTTTATCCTTATTATTATCTATTTTTTTTCGTGATTTTGAATAAGGGAAGAAGATTTGGATAAGGGAAGAAGTAAGTAAAATGTTAGAAAACTTGGTTGATGATGACAAGTTTACTTGATATTTAATGTTTGCTTCTTAGTTATTATCTTTAGCAATTGAAGCCATCAACAAACTTTCAAAGATAAAGCAAGGATGATGATCAAGATGAAGCCACAAATCTAGCCTAAGTCAAATGTTGTAAGCAAGATAAGTATAACATTCTCATTTCCTCAAGTGAAAGCAAAACCATGCAACAGTGCATTGCACTGTGGTTTCTGATACAAAAACTTGGAGATATTTTGAAAAGAAAATAAATTTCGAAACTTTTTGACAAAATGCTTTGATTTTTAAATAGGCTTCTCAGCAACAAATGATGCCTTTACACAAACCTGAAAATGAAAAAAGAATCAAGTTGTAAAAGATGTCAATCTTATTTTTGCAAGTTGTTTTAATTTCCATAAATGGGTCTTTAACTTTTTCTACTTATGGAAAAATTGTGAGTTCCCATAACTCTTTGTGTAAGGCACTCCTTGCTTTGAAAAAAAATGTTTATCTTGAGCCTACAAACGGATTATACCTTTGAGCATTGTTAAATGAGTTTATGAGTAACTACTCTTGGATAATAGATGGTTGAAGTATTCTAAGGATCCTTCCTTTACACACTTCCCCATCTATAAATAGCCCTCTCATTTCTCATTTAATGCTAAAACTTTGAAGAACATTTATTGAGTACTTTGCAAATCATTTCAAAAGCTTTGTTTTTCTTAAGTATTTGTAAAAACTATTTTAAGTTTTAAAGTGTAACACCCCCATACTCCAAAGTGCCTTACCATGGCCACCTTAAGCATGGAGATGTTACCATCTCGGTTTCCCGAGGCAATGATAATCAAAAGACAATAAAGAAACAACTTTAAATCAATAAGTTAAATTGG
>VHZZ01014908.1:22674-37512 GCA_009801015.1 Silene noctiflora
GATCATGGGAGGGTTTGGACACTAATTTCGGGGGGGGGGGGGGGGGGGGGGGTTAAAAGACCGGCTAACATGTGCCACAATGCTCCCATTCACATTTGGCACCGTTTCCTTGGGTGGACCATATTCGGGAGGGATAAGTGTCGTAACTTCAGGACCGATGAGTTTGAAATATTGGGCTCATTTCTAATCCAAAAACCCTCCAAATATGAAATCAACATCGGCCACCATCTATCCCTTCACCTCCAAAAGATATCGAACAACCCATTTAATAATGTCGGGATTTATGTTGGGGGTTTAATAACCCAAATTGCAAAGGAAGTGGTTCGTGACTTCAATGAGTCAAGGTTGAGGTTTGTGCCAGGGGAATCCTATTTGACCAAGGATTACCTCTCTAGAAAACTTGATTGGAATAAGAAGCGCCCCGAAGACGGGATTGAGTATTGGCAAATAGGAGGGTAGTATTCTATCCCTCTTCCAAATAACAATAGAAAGAGAGTTGTTCCCGATCAAGAACACTACCTCCTCACGTATATGCGATCAATCTTCCTCCTTAGCACTTCTCTCTCACTCGCCGCCACTTGGGAGGACAAGGTCATGTCCTCCATGAATTTAATCAAAGAGTGGTCAAGAGGAGCATATGGTGGTGGTTGACTCGAAGATCCCTCACCTTGTTGGTATTGAGACCAAGGTGGATGGATAAAAGGGGGTGGTTCTTGGAATGGTAAGGTGGATGGGGTTGGGCCCAGATGATCCCTCCCATAAGTTGTTACGGGTGAAGGAGCTTAAAAACTAGAACACTAGGTGAGATACTCTAGACATGGTAGCTCGTCGTCCCCCCGAGCACCCAAGCACATCAACAGCACATAACTTCAACCATCTAGACCTGCTTTATTACCTACTCCTAATTCAAGCGGAAATCAATGAATAGATTGACATAGGAAACCCCGAAAATAGGTGACAGGAATAATAAACATGACATGGTCAGCTTATGTTAAATATATATTAAAGCGTACGAATAAATAATTAAACATAACATGGATTACGCCAGAATGTAAACAACCAACAAGCAACGGCCGCAGCATTCCGTGCTACACGCACGGTCAACCAAGTCACACACACCCTTCGTCTTATAATTCACTCACGACACCGTAGCGCCGTCTGTTGGAGAACGTCACTTCCACTTCCACGTGCTAGGCCTACCAAATCATCTGGTCCATAACCGCAGCTGTGCCTGAATCACCCACATAAAATTCATATTCGTGTCACCCCGCGGTGACCAACAATATTCACAGGGCAATATAAATAATTACGATATCTCACAAGTAAATATTAACTCAGCCTGAGACGGATTCCCAAGATAACATTTCACAAAAAAATTCCTTTACTTCCGCAACATACGTAGAAATAATAAAATATCGTAGCCATAAAATAAATAACATAAGTGAATAGGACGGAATCCTACCTTAGCTTAAGACCATCGCAGCAAAATGCCTAAAGCCTTAAAAACGCTCCTCTACGAACTTGGTGCCTAATAAATAATAATTCACGTAAATATAGCTACAAAATAATTTTTTTTTAATTTTTTTTTTACGCGACATTACCCGTATCGTGACCCAAGGCGTGACCTTAGGCGTAGCCTAGGCCACGGCTCAGCCTCCTACCGTGCGGCCTCCACCTGACCGGCCATGATGCGGCCATGGTCAGGCCACGGCCTCCCTACGCCCGCCAAGGCTCGGCCTCCTACACCAAATTCACGGCCTACTCGGCCAAAAACCGACTTACCCTTAGCCTAATATCGTCACACAACCATCGAAATCCATTTTATACACTAATTGAACAAAATCCCCAAATCTAACATGATTATAAAAATAGGGTTTGAGGCACTTTATGAAATTTCGTAAAATATTATATAGAAACGATGTAAAGATTATAAAGGTTTCACTTACAAACACGGGAATGAAAATGTCGGAAAATTACGCGCCCTTGCTCGTTGTCTCACTCGGCCACCGCCTCCCCCTTCCTCTGTTCCTTCTTTTTTGTTTTGTGTGGGAATGAGGAAATAAGGTTTTGGTTTGTAAAAACTTGGTTTATATACCCCGATTCAACTTATGTTTATTCCCAACTCGACTTGACTTAATCACACAAGCCGATAACTTGGCCTATAGGTTTATTTTGCATAAAAGCTTCGGTCTCACACCTAATACGACTAAACTTAAGCTTAAAATAAATTATATATTACGCGTCAAATAAAAGAAAATGAAATAGAACAAAATAATAATATAAAATATTACGGGGTGTTACATAATCACCATTTCCAAAACCTAAACCATAAACTCATTTCTAACTTAGAGAGAGGGAGAAAGATGAAATATTGTCTTGTCCTTCGATCGGATTGGGGATTTTCACCTATTTCAACCTAATTCGATTCCTCTTATTGTAAGTCGATGTCATTCAATTGTTTATACTGTTATAAAATCTTCGTCTTCAAAAAGTTTAAAAAGTGAGTCTCGTTTATTTGAAGTCTAGTTAATCCATATCAAATATCGTAGTAAGATTCCTTGTGGTTTGTCCTAGGTGATTTATTCATGAACATATCGCGAAAAAATTCCGCGAATCGGATTGTGTTGTGGAAAATGGTTCGAAACCCTAAATAAAATGTTGATTCAGTTCAAGGGCTTTTTCATAAGTAATATTGAAGAGTCTAGATGATAATAGGATTTGCAATTTTCCAAAACCGGTGTATTAAAAATGTTTCATGAATCTTTACATTTTGTGCGACGGATTCTGTCAGCTTTTGGTAATCGGTCTGGGAATCCTTAATAAATTTGGAATTTAGGAAAAGTACTTTAGATAAGAGTTGTAGCAAAGAGTCATACGGTTCTAAACAATTGGCTTTGCATCAATTGGATTTTTTTGGAATTAGTTATGTATTTTATAGCGAGTCTTCCCGGTGCTAGAAAGTCAAGAAAAGTCGAGTTTGGTCATTAAGTGGAGTTTACTACTATGTCATGATGGGTCTAGGTTATGTACATGGTTAATTGAGCATGTATTGATTATACATAATTATGTTATGTAGCTGATTAATGCACTTGTGAAGGATTGACAATGGATTACTTATGTGTGCTCGGATTGCAAAAAGGTAGGGTTTCCCTACTCAGTCATCTGTGTGTTTGATTTATGTTAATTGGAAATATGTATTATCTTGATGTGGATTATGGTGTGTGGGTTGGTGACTTTGTTAGTATTTTTTGCGAAGCCATCGTCGGGAGATGGTCTTCACCCCATGTTTGCTCCTTGTGGTTCCTGTCACAAGAGGGATGTGCACATTAATGATCTGGGTTCGCTCATTGCGATGAGCGGGGCTTAGGTGGCAAGGTTGTGGTCTACCCGGGCGGTGTGGATACCTGTTGCGATTGGTAATCTGGCAGGTCTGGCTGGGGTTCAAACGGTTGTATTTGATGGATGCGATTGGCTAATGTAGATTGGTTTATTGTTGTTGTTTGTTTCGTAGTCTATGATTGTTAAGCAGTTGACTGGCCCTTTCTTTGTGTTGTAAACCTGTGTTGATCCATTGGGGGAATGGTGAGCATATTTCTAGCAGATTTGTTAGACCTAAAACCAATGAACAAAATGAACATAGGGCGTTTAAATAAATGAACCCGGGTAGGAGTTTTTTGGAGCTACCGCAAAGGTTTGGGAGACGTCCTAAAACCGCAAGATTACCCTAACAACCTCGAGTCGATCACTACGGGGTGTGTCATTGAGATCGTTATGTGTGTGTTTGCATGTGTATGAGTAGTGTGTGCGTTCACATGTGTATGAATGAAGTGGATGTTAGGTGATATGTAATGTGAATGTTGTGTAATTATGGTACTCAAATGTGTATCGATGTGGATATGTGAGTAAGGTGCTGATTTTGATGACCAATGTAGTAGGAATAGATGTGTTGATATTATATATATGGTGTATGGCATCATGTATGATGTGTATTATTGGTGGGGGTATGAGCATGAATTGGTAAAAGTAGTGATGCGAGTGTGGAAGAATTGAATATGTGAAGAAGACGTCTTTTGTCATACATATGATATGTTGTGTTTAATTTACATGTTGGTGTGAAACACTCATCTAGGATATTGGTTTTAGAAGTATTGAGTTGATATTGTTGCATTGTTAATGTTTAAGTTGTTTTGTTAATAAAATTTGATATGTATGAAGTCCGATTATGAAAGAGCTATCTTTATACGGTCATAAGTCGAGTTACAGGAATGATATTGATGTGATTCCAATTGGAGGTGATATCTTATTCTCTTACAATTCTAACGATACGTCACAGGCCCAAAATGACCAATAAATGTGGTAGATATGTCCGTTTTACGAAACCTAGACGATGTTAAGAACTGCGTAGGTACTCGACCGAGCACACCTTTTTACTCGACCGTGTGTCCTTTACTCCACCGAGTATGTTGAGTACTCGACCTAGTAGCTCTGTTATGGTTTTATGCTTAGCTTTTGACCCGTTTGCATGTCATCTAGATTTCAAAGATGTTCTTTTTGCTTCTTAATGCATTGTGTTACATATGTATTGGTTTTATTGCAAGAGTTAGTCAGATTCTATAATGTGGGGAACATCATCTCATGATTGGTATGGTTTTGTAAGAAGGACTAGTGGTCGGAGGTGATTGTGAGGAATGAGTTGTGAAAAGAAAGTGAAATTTATTATCTTATTAAGTCAAAGAGAAAGTCTTATGGTGTAAGGTGACTGATATTGTCGTGAGCTTGAGTAATGTAATGGTGTTTATATTTATGGTGAAATATGGGTTGTACGTATGTGCTATCTTTGGGAATTTGTATTATTCAGACGCAGACCTAGTTGTGTAAGCTCTTTGGAAAGGTAACTGTTATAGGTAAATCTTGGTTTTCCGGAGATGTTAAAGGAGGGTGGAAATGATTAAGGATAAATGTCGTTGATTGTGGAACTTAAGAGTTGGGCGTTAGGATAAGCGAGATCATTGTTAAATATGTGTTGAGTGAATGTTGACATGCGTTATGGGAAATAGATATAAGGAAGTATAGTGGTATGGGGTACTATAATGAGTAGGTGTGTTAAAGGTTATAGAAGATATGTGAGATGGCCTGTTAATAAGGAGTTAGGGATTTAAGAGAGTAATTGGAAGGTATGAGGATTTGGTGGTAAGCTAGATGGAGGATCATGTGAGGTATATGATGAGTTTTGATAGTGAGGAGTAGCTATATGAGGTACTTTAATAAATGTTGGTGGCTTGTGGTTAACACTAGCATAGTTTAGATGGCGGAACAATCAATGTGGAATTGGATTAGACATGGAGATAATCTTTTTAGTTTATCTAATATAGTTCGTTATTTGGGATGGCAACAGAATATAGGAAAAAGAGATTGTCAGATTTAAAGCTAATAGTACGAGTGTATTGATATGAATTGCAGTTTTGTCATGTTGTTGCCACTAGTGGCTCGATATAATGTCGTTAAATGGAAAAGTCAATCGTTCTAAAGAGGTTAATCATGTGGAGGTTGAGATGGATGTTTGTGGTTACGAGAAAGTATAAAGTGTTGAAATAGAAACTTCACTTGATATGTAGTGCATATGAGTTTAACCTGTTGTTAGAAGTATAGATTATTCATTGGTAACTTGTGCGATATGGAATGGTTAATTAACTTTGAATGTGTATTTATGATGTGCAAGTGGTTGTGTGAGGTTCCGACCCTGTGAGTATTAGTATGAGACAGCATAGGGTGCAACGAATATCGGTGTGGCTATTATGTTCTGGGTTGCGATCCGGGCACAGTACTCTGTGTTGCGATACGGGTACCTTCGCGCTGCAGTGCGATTGTTAGTGGCGGTGTTGCGGTGCTGTCATCGGTTGTGGTAGAAGAGACGAGATGAGTGAGAAACGAATTTAGAAATAGTAGCTTCATCCTATTGTTGACATATGGATTGGGGTTGTGTTTTCATACTGTTGTTCCTTTGATTTTCGATTTGTGGGTGAGAGAGTAGAGTATTTTATGGATGATAATTTTAGATGCGGTTGTTTTGTCGTCATATTTACAAAGATATGGTATTGAGACATATCTATTGGAGTACTTTCGAGCTTGATTTGGATGAATCATTTATTGACATAGTTATGGCAAGTAGTTAGCGGAATGTGTGTTGTACCGAACTCGAAGCTGCAAGTGGTTCATAATCTGTTGTTGGCGCAATAGGTGTGGAGTGTTGGGGATTATTATCATGTTAAGGTATGGACGATTTTTGTAGCGATAGAGGAACTTTCGAGGATCGCATTGGTGTGTAAGAATTTTGGGCCGTGTGTTATGTATTTTGGATAGGGACGTGAATTGTAGAGGATTTTGTTGTACGGTAGTATTGAAGAGTTAATTTGGTGGATTAGGGTGAGAATTTGTGGTAAATCTTAGGTAATGGGAGGAATAATTAGATTTATGGAAATTTTTAGAGGGAGTATTGGATCTGGAGTAGCTATCAATATTGCTGGTAAGGCGATAATGGAGCGGAATAGCTTAGGATTTAGTAGTGGTTAGGTACGAAGACTTAACATTTATCTTAAGAGGAGTGGAATGGTACTATGCGTTGATAGTTCTACATTTTGTGGAATATTTTGAGGTTTTGAGTCTCCATTGGAGATTCAAGGATAGACTCGTGGTTTGATATCGTTAAAAGTAATGGTTGTGCTCGGGGTATTATGTATTTGAAATGAATGCATATAGAGTAATGTTGTAGGTGTGTATGATTGTGATAATGTTGACGATTTTGGGTAGTGACGGTTATGAGTGTGAGCGAACTTCGAGGATGAAGTTCATTTTAAGGGTGGTAGAACGTAACATTTCATTTTGGTAGTTGTTCTTGCTCGGTGGATAACATTGGTATTTGAATTGTTAGCGGGTGTTATGTTAGTAAGACAGTGCTAGCGGGTGGAATTTGGGTAATGTATACTATGGTTATGCAATTTTGTGGGTTATGTTGTGGAGGTAGGCGTTGGTTGAGTTGGTGTTGAGAATGGTGGAAGAGCGTTTGAATTGTGTAGAGGCAGATGCGAACATCTAGGACGAAGTTCATTTTTAAGGAGGGAAGACTGTAATACGCCGTATTTCTGGGTTAGGTACTCGGTCGAGTATGGGGGTGTATTCGACCGAGTGGAGTGCACTCGGGCGAGTAGGGGTTGACCGAGTGAGTTGAGTTTTTGGATTTGTTTTGTTTTGTGTTTAATCGACGAGTAGTGTGTGTACTTGGCCGAGTAGTGGCCACTCGGTCGAGTGATTCGATGTTACTCGACCGAGTGGACCGGTCTGATTATATCCTTCGGTTTCATTTTATTTTATACCAAGGGTTTTGTTTATAAAATTTAAGTAATTTCTTAATCACAATTTCCAAAACCTAAACCATAAACTCATTTATAACTTACAGAGAGGGAGAAAGATGAAGGATTGGTTTGTCCTTCGATCGGATTGGGGATTTTTCACCTATTTCAACCGAATTTGATTCCTCATATTGTAAGTCGATTTCATTCAAATGTTTATACTATTTTAAATTCTTCTTAGTAGAAATGTTTGAAAAGAGACTCCCGTTTATTTCAAGTCTAGTTTTTGCATATCAAATTTCGTAGTCCGATTCCTTGTGGTTTGTCCTAGTTGATTTATTTATGAACATGTCGCAAAAAAGTCTGTGAATCTGATTGTGTTGTGGAAAATGGTTTGAAACTTTAAATTAAATGTCAATTCAGGTCAAGGGAGTTTTCATAGATAGTATTTTAAGAGTTTAGATGACAATAGGATTTTCAATTTTCTAAAAATGATGCCTTAAACCTGTTTTATGAATCTTTACATTTTGCGCTACGGATTCTGTCAGATTTTGGAAATCAGTCTGGGAACCCTTGATAAGTTTGAAATTTGGGAAAAGTACTTTAGATTAGAATTGTAGCAAAGAGTCTTACGGTTCCAACCCAGTTGACCTTGCATCGATTGTATTTTTCTAGAATTAGTTATGTATTGTATAGCGAGTCTGCCCGGTGCTAGAAAGTCAAGAAAAGTCGAGTTTGGTCTTTAAGTGGAATTTACTACTAAGTCATGATGGGTCTAGGTTATGTGCATGGTTAATTAAGCATGTAGTGATTATACATAATTATGTTATATAGGTGATGAATGCACTTGTGAAGGATTGATAATGGATTACTTATGTGTGCTCGGATTGCAAAAAGGTAGGGTTTCCCTACTCAGTCATCTGTGTGTTTGATTTATGTTAATTAGAAATATGTATTATTTTGATGTGGATTATGGTGTGTGTGTTGGTGAATTTATTAGTATTGTCTGCGAAGCCATCGTCGGGATATGGTCCTCACCCCATGTTTGCCCCTTGTGGTTCCCGTCATTAGGGGGATGTGTACATTAATGATCTGGGTTCGCTCGTTGCGATGAGCGGGGCATAGGTGGCAAGGCTGCGGTCTACCACTGCCGGTGATTTGAGGTCTATGCGTATTGTCTTTCTGGTGGGTAGAATTTCTTGTAGAAAGCCAAAGCAAGCTTGTTCCATGAAGCGATGCCAAGAGTAGTTTTGTTCAAATTCCTATGCCATGGTTTTGCGGTTCCAATTACGGAGAAAGGAAATAATACCCAACGTATTTGATCTTTAGTCACACCCGTTTGAGAGATATATTTACATTAACCAGAGAAGGTTTCCATGTGGAGGTATGGATCCCTACTCGGCATACCCCCAAATTAGCTCCTCTCAACAAATTGGATAAAAGCGAAATTTTCTATGAAGTTACCCATCAAATGGGCGGGTGTGGGAGTACCATTTGGTAGGTCTTCTTCGATTGGTATGGAATGTGTAAAGAATTTTTGCATGATTGGTTGATTTTGTGGGTTGTGGAGGGGGTTAGTTTGTGGGTTGTTTTGTGGTTCTCTTGCATATGGAATAACAAACTCAATCCCAACTTTAACTAAACCTCTATCACTCAAGGTAATTAGTCCCTCAGTGGTTGAAGCGGACCTACTTCTTTTAATGTTTCTAAGCGTTCTTTCAATTTCCGGATCAATTGGTAATGGGTTACCACGATGTGATCGTCTAAACATGCAACATACAACACTAAGGAAATAAATTAGCACTACCTTAAGGAACTAGGTTCCCTAAGGTCAAAGCAAAGTTACTACTAAAAGCACAAGTAAAGTAAAGCAAAACAAATTACACCATCCCCAACAACGGCGCCATTTTGATGGGTCATTAAACCACCAAACAATATTTGTAACTCAACAAACAACTTAGTAAGTGGTAAGTAGAGGTCGAACCCAAAGGATGGTCAAGTTATGTTTTATTTAAACAAAGACAGTGCTTAAAATAGTAACAAGGGTGTCACAATTGATTGATTGATAAGGTGAGTGGAACAACTATAACTAAAAACAACAAATGTAAACAAATGATAGCAAGTATGTAAAATAGGGGTGTAAACTATATAGAGAAAAGCACTAGGGTGTCATGAGAACATAGGGGTGATCAAATGGTAAATCCAAGGGTATGAGTCTAAGGTTTGATCAAGGTCATTGATTGGATAGGATTGAAACTTTCGGTCTTGCAATCCATAGGTTGAGTCAGATTAGCTTCTGGCATACACCCGATCACCCTACTAGCATAGAGCATGGTCTAACATCTCCTAAGACTTTCGGTCCTTTAGGAGGTGTTGAATGGGTAGAGAATCATCAAAGGTTGTGAGTCAAGCATTTCATTAAACATAACATATGCCCTAATACGAGAACTACAACGACATGTTTAATCAACCAAGATGGACTCAATAAAGCGTAGATCTACCCTTTAATCAATCCCATAATTCCCCATTAACCCTAGATAAGAGACTACTCACTCATCATCATGGAGTTCAAGCAAGTAAAGTTGTTAATCATCAAAGCAAGAGAATACGAAGTAGAGTAATTAACAAAGACTAATAAGAAATTAAAGAATGACTATACCAACTTAAGGAGATTGAACAATAATAATGATGATTAAAATAGAAGAAACCCTTTGATGAATGAAGAATTGCCACCTTCTTCAATTACAACCCAATAATCTTTCAATTACAAGCTAGACTCAAGATTAATTGTGGAAATATTAAGGTAACTAAATATGATTAACCTAATTATCCCTGTAACGGTATATCTCCTCCCTAATCCGGGGCGGACTTAAAGAGTAGCAAGCGGTATCCCTTGCTACCCGTAACAAAAAAAAAAATCAATGAAGAAGACGATAGTATGTTACCCCAAAGACATCTGACAAGAAGTAAGAAATAAATAAAAACAAGACCATATAAGAAATAATAATGTGCTTTGGTGTAATGGTAACTCTCCTTAGCTAACATCTAAGAGGTCTGTGGTTCTAATCACATTAGCAGAAAGTTTTTGGTAATATTTTTTTTTTTTTTTTTTGCCTAGCTTAACCTATGCTTGACAATTTAGAGCTTGCAATTCGAATTTTTATTTATCTTTTTATTTTTCTATCTCATAATTTTATATCCTCTTATTCCTAATTTACTTCTTTCCCATTTATTTTATTGTTTTTCATTTTATCAAGATTGATATTTTCTTTTATTCCTAGTTCGTCTCTTTTTCCATTATCATAATGATTTTTTACTTCTCTTAAACTTTTAAAGTGAAAATTTGATTGAAAAAGATTGATTTCTTAAATGTGTACGAAAAACATATAAACATTAATAATGATATAATACAATCATATAAAGCTAAATCTCATATGTTAGTTACACTTGATGGTCAAACTACTTATTCATACAAAATATTTGGTTAGAAGTGTTAAACTCTCTAAGACGTGAGAAATAATCAACAGCATACTATAGTCATAGCTGCAATTTTTTTTTTTTTTTATCTTATCCCCAAAATGAAAGATATGATTAATATGGACAACAAAAATCATATGTCAGAAAATCTAGTTTCTTAATTTTACGTGTATTTTAGAGTCAATTGTTTTTTGCTAAACTTCGCTACCCCGTATTTTTGGGTCCACCCCTATCCCTAACGACGAATGGGGGTATTTATACTAATACAAGATTTAGGGCCTAACTAGGTTGAGGAATTTGACAAATTTTGGGTTAGCCCTGCCTTAGAACTCGTTCGAGCTCTTTGACGCTCGCCCGGGTTCTTCTGATGTTCGCCCGAGCTCTTAAGCTAGCTCGCTCGATCTCTGTTGCTTCTTTGCCTTCTTTGCAATTGTTGCCCCATGTGCCGTGTGGATCACCCTAGGCCGTGGGGCTTCTCCTCTTTAGCTTCAACCCTTGCTATAGGTATTTCGTCTTTATACCCTCTTCATACTTTGTCATTAGTACCGTTAATTTTAGCTCCTAAATGCTCCATTTATGCTCGGGTTCTGCTCTTTTTTCTTTCCTTCTTACAATTAGGATTGAAACTAATAGAAAAACAAATAGGAAGCTAAAGACATCGAAATGACCTTAATAAGTACAATTAAGCATGCTAAATGGGGTTCGTTAAGGGGTCAAAAGTGCGCTTTTTATAGCCACATCACTTTGTTATGTGACATGCTTCCTGACGGTAATGATCTTCCCCGTCAGACATATAAGGCTAAAAAATTATTAATGAATTAGGCATGAAATATAAGAAAATACATGCTTGTCCCAATGACTGCATATTGTAATGCAAAGAATATGAGAAATTATCAAATTGTCCGCGCTGATTTGTATGGCGTTATAACACTAAGGAAGGGATCCTAGCTAAGGTGTTGTGGTATTTTCCAATAATACCAAGAATCTTAAGGATTTATTCGAATATAGAAGATGCAAGAATTTTGACTTGACATAGTTACTGAAAGAATTCAATATGGAAAGTTAAGACACCCAGCGGATAATCAAAAATGGAAAGAGCTTGACGCTAAGTATCCCGATTTTTTTAAAGAAGAAATGAACTTTCGTCTAGCTATTTCCACAGATGGCCAATAGTGTTGCCATTTATAATTTACCCCCATGGGTTTGCAGGAAACAGAAGTATCTGATGTTGTCCTTATTAATTTCTGGCCATCGACAAATTGGGAATGACATAGATCTGTATTTGGAGCCACTTCTAGATTATTTGAGAATTTTGTGGGATATATGGATATAAGTCTTTGATGGTTATATAAAAAAAAAATCAATTTAAGAGCAATGTTCTTGTGTAAAATAACTGATTTACCGGCATACTGCGATATTTCCGGACATACTATACATGGGAAAGAGGCTTGCCCATTCTGTGGAGAGGATATTGTTTCAGAATACTTGAATCATTCTTGCAAGCATGTGTACATGGGAAATCACAGAGGGTTACGCCATGATCATCCTTATCGTAAGCTTCACAGAGTGTTTAATGGATTCCCTGAGCATCTTGCGAGTAGTCCTAAGATTTTGAAACGGCATGAAGTGTATGAGAAAGTAAAAGATTGATATGACTAGTATATACGCACATTTAGTCCCCTAACTAGCCTCGTTCTACATATTTTTACGTGTTTAATAGGGTCGTTTCTTGTCTTTAGCTACCTAATTGTTATTCTATGAGATTTTGGTGCCTTTGGTAGGAGAAGAGTGCCAACCTTGCTTTATCGAAACATTTCGGAGCTAAATTGTTTGCATCCAACGACCAAGCATCAAAGAAGAGACCAAGGCTAAAGGCCATAGTGAAAATAAGAAGTATTCGGGCAATGTGAAGGAGCCCCCATGAGTTCAGAAGAACTCCCACGAGCTAGGGGGCAGCCAAGTAAGGAAGCAAGGGAAAAGCAGCCCAGCTCAGCTCGAACGAGCTCGAGCCCAACTCGTGCGAGCTCAACAGAGCTCAAGAGAGCTCAACAACAGGGTTACTTCCTCGTCCAAGCAAGGAGCCCCACAAGTTTCTCTGGCTCTAGCAAGTCTTCGGATTTCCTAAAGGGGTCTAATCGTCATTTAAGCCCTTAGTTAACCCTAATATTTATACTTAGTATAAATAGCTTATGTAATTAATGAAGAATTATGGTATCTTAGGGACTCTACTAGCTTAGATTAGTTTAATTACATCTTAATCCTTTGCTTATTGCTCAAGTAATCTTAGATCTAATTTGTAATAGGAGAATTCTTGGGTTTTGGATTAAATAATTGACAACTCTTCATCATTAATCAAAGCTTTCTTCTATTGTTCTTCCATTTCCTTATTCATCTTAAGTTGGTACAACCCTTTTCCTCTTTACTTAATTTTTTACTTGATCTTTTGTTAATTGCTTCATTCTATCATCATGTTTATTCTTGTTAAGATGATTGACACCATTTATGACATGTTTACCATGATGATGTGTGAGTAGTCCTCTAGCTAGGGTAAGTGGGGGATTAGGGGAGTAATTATGGGTTAGATCTATTCTTAATGAGTTCATATGAATGATTGTATGTTGTGTTTTCAACTTATGCGTATGTTATGTTTGATGAAATGCTTGATTGAGAACCTAGCATGATTATCTATTCTTTCAACAAGACTTGTAAGATATAAATCAACTCAAGGATTGTTAGACCATGCATATAGTTGAATATGGAGAACTAAGTCGTTGTAGGTGTCGTAAGCTAGAAATCAACTCGACTCTGAGACGTAAGTCTCTCTAGGGATTGTACGATATAAACGAACTCGATCTCAACACAATTACAATTGTTTGATTGACTCATTAATATGATCATACCACGATTCCCCTATGAACCCATGACACCTTAGTGACTTTAATCAATTGTTTACATCTCTAATTTTACTTGCTTACTTTGTTATTTCATTTGTTTACATTTTCGTTGTAGTAATCTAGTTTACATCTCAAACCAAAATTGTGACATAAAGACATAGGTACTTGCATTTGATAACCGTTTAACTACTCGTCTCGTGGATCGACTCCGACTTATCGCTTGATTGTTGTTTGTTGGATTTATATGTATTGTTTGATAGTACCATGACGACCTAGGGTGAGCACGACTATCAAAATGGCGTTGTTTCCGGGGACAGTGTATTGTTGAATTGTTATCATTTATTGCTTTTTAGTTGTGTCTTTCTTTACCTTGGGGAAGTTACTTCCTCAAGGTGGTTCTTACTTTTTCTGCTAGTTTACTTTACAAGATGGACTTTATAGATTGT
This sequence comes from Silene noctiflora, assembly GCA_009801015.1. NCBI lineage: Eukaryota > Viridiplantae > Streptophyta > Magnoliopsida > Caryophyllales > Caryophyllaceae > Silene > Silene noctiflora. The sequence continues at coordinate 36,838 of VHZZ01014908.1, forward strand.
TGTGTAGAGGACCATATGAGTACTTCCCTCATCAAAGACCCGTTGGAAGCATTATCGGCCCTAGAAGCAAGTGGGTCTAATGGTGGCCATTGGGAGATAGAGGTATACCTCTTGGAAGCCGCTCTAGCCAACAAGGAACTTACCTATGACCATTCAATGAAGGTCAAAAGCATTCTCAATGAACCATCAAATGAGACAAAAAGAGGAAAGAATTCCCAACGAACCATCAAATGAAAAGAAGTTAGATAGTGAGATACCAACCCCATCTTTGAAACCCATTCCCCTAAATTTGATGTATGTTTACCTTAATTAGTCTAAGACAAAACCGGTGATAGTTAATGAAAAACTTAATGAATGTCAATTGAAAGATTTGCTTGGTGTGTTAAAGAAACATGAAAAGGCTATAGGTTATAGTCTAGATGATCTCAAGGGTATAAGTTCTGAATTTTGCATGCATAAGATACATCTAGAAGATGATCATAGGCCTACTATTCAAGTCCAAAGAAGACTAAACCCTAACATGCAAGAAGTAGTAAAGGGGGAGGTTATGAAGTTTGTACACCCGCAATTTCTATTTATTGTCCTAAAAGTAATCCAATAATTTAATTAAGAAAAATTATATTTAAATCTTATTTTTGGGTAAAAATATATTTCTGAGTGTAATATTTATAAATA
>VHZZ01014909.1:15595-27688 GCA_009801015.1 Silene noctiflora
AAGGGAGGAAGTAGTAAATAATACGAAATTTATACTCAAATGAAATCATTTTTCGCAACGAATCCAAATATCTAAGTTTCTAAATGTTTTGCATTGTACTTTTTTGTTAGATTTATAATCAAAAAATTCTTTTGTAAAATACAGCTTTGATATTAAAAATATTTTTGTCATAATCTTGGAAGATCTTATAATATACTTTACTAAAACTAAAAAAGATGATGTGGACGCTCTAATATCGCTCGAAAAAAGCCTTTTTTAATATATAGATAAGATTGTAATTCTGATATTTGCAATTCAGTTTGTCGTTTGATTAACTATATAGTTAGTGGTTATCCTTACTCGAAAAACTAAACAAACGAAAAGATTTTTTGCTCTTCGAAGTCTATAATAATTTTTGTCATGTGATTGACCATTCAGGTAATCAATTTCTATAGCCAGCTTTGTAATACACTCAACTGAATCACTAAGCCTTAATGGGTTGGTGCCCTTCAAAACGAGAACCATGGACATATTTTTCGGCTTTTTCCACCAAAATCCTCATTAGAAAAAAAAAAAACAATAACTAATTCAATAAAAGAAGACATTGAAAACAGATTCATTGCTTGTTTGATACTAGAAGAATTAAGATTAATTGAAGAATTTGGAGAAATTTGATTAGATTTTGAAAGAAAGTGGAGAGAAATTTTACCATACATGGAGATCGTTATGTTTTTGGTGTTTCTAAGGCATTTTTTGTGTTTTTCCTTGTTTAAAAAATTTTACAATAGCGATACTACCACTATCGTCCAAACTCCTAGACCACCAACACTCGAAGCAATTGTCAATTGCGTCTAGGCCATAAAAGGAAACTAATTGAGTTGGACAAGGAGACATAGGACTGCATGCAGGCGATTCCAGACATGAGCTCTATTGCGATATGAGACGCAACGAAACTTCTTATCAATCCATTCCCTTCGTCTTATATGGAGTACGAACCACGACAACAAACCCTTGTAAGAAAGATCAACGTTGTGCAACTACTCACCTCGAAAAATTAGATAAAAAACATTTATAAACACAATGAAAATCACAGAAGTTTAGTACGTTCAGAAACACCGGAATATATGGATAATAGTGCAATACATCAAACAGGCTCACTGAGCCATCATTTAGGAAAATAGAATGTAAAGCAAAGCGCAACATAGGCTTCAATTGAGTCTCAGCCCTTGATTATTCAAACAGGTATGCATATAGGTGATGAAGTATATAGCGGATCCCACTTGGCAAGATGACGAGCAGCAGCCTCCTCAGTCATCATAGTGCCTGCGGTTGTGGTGCTTGTGGTGCTTCTTCTCATCATCCTCATCAGAATCATTGTCACCCTACCCAAAAATAAGCAATTGATTTAATGTTGAAGCCAGTAACAGACACCCAACAATTTCATTATTCATCATGTCTTTGCAAGTAATTAAGATGGAAGTGTCATTTTATGTCTCTTCATCGCCAAAAAATCAGTTATTGAACTTGCTTTCCTTCTCTTCTCGGGTTCCTTACCCTTATCCTTGATTGGCATGTTTTACACAGGTACGACAAAACTAAAAAATTAAGGGAAAAAAAAAACGTTTCTGTACCAATATTTGGGCTGACAGATACATACCAATCTGTTGGCTACTTATAAGTTGAGAAACAGAATGGTATACCCGAAATCATGATCCAGCACAAAAATCAGTTCAATTGTGACAACTACAAAGAGAATAGCATGTAAAGGGACTAGAGTATAACGCAGTAAAAGCTCAGAGAGTGAAGAGAAAGTAACATAAACAAAGAGTTATCATGACGAAAATCTTAATGGAAGTAAAGTATCATAAACAAAGAATAATGATGAAGAAAGCATTGTCAGACAGTTAAGTTGTTAGACGGTACATTAATAGAGTTAAGCAACCTATGTCAATGTCGGCAATGAAGTTTGGCACAACCCAAGGAACAATTAGAGATTTCAATTGAACTAATATCTAAGAATGTCAGCCCAACATTCAGCTAAGCTGATGAAATCACATTATAATTCGTGCAGCTGGAAATTCACTTTAATTGGTAGTGCTTGATTATTATAGGGATTCAGATTGAGGACAGGCACAAAAAGTTCAATTATTATCTTACTCCAGTATTAATCAGAATATGATATGCTGCTAGAATCATGCACATAGGGAATTGGCACATCCCCTAGTGATTGCTTTCAAATAATTAATCAAAGTATATACAAGGAATGTGAAGATCAATAGTGCCTTAGTTGCTAACTAGCAATAAATTATACTCCGTAACTACTAAAGGAGAGTTAGGATCATCAGATGTGGAAGGAAAAACAGTTCTCTATTGTCTCTCCCTTCCATCCTGCCTCTCATTCCCTTCCCTCCTAATTTCCTATCCAAACAAGGCCTAAGTGAAAACAACACAACAGGCACATAAAACCTCCTGAGTCCTGCCCGCATTCTTAATTATAAAAGGTCGGAGTTCTCACGTGCAGGGAGATAATGCTGTTTTAAGAGGCAGAAACTGTGTACTAGAAAGCTTCCTTTGAGAGTTGAGTTACTGATCATCAAGTGGTAAGTATCATTCAATCACAATCTAAGTTTTATATCAAGTCATCAGAACATGCAAAGAGAGGCTATAACACGTTTATTACACCCTCTATCCCATTTCTCGTGTTTTCACGTCAACTCACATTCCATTTCTAGATCAGAAATTTACCCCTGATCACAATCACAACAACATGTTGTAATTGACAAATGAACTACACTATGTGATTTCTAAGGTTAGACGAGAAAGTAGATATTCATCTATCTAGCAATTGAGAAATGTATGAATCGGAAGAATACTGTACAAAACATGTTAGGAATAAATCAAACAAGACAATCACCAAAATCATAACATAAAATGAATGCTAAAATGTAAGAGCAATAAATCAAGTATTCCATTATGTAGATGACTTACATATTTCTTGCGGCCATAGCCCTCTTGACCATAACGAGGCTTATCATCATCATCGTCATCACTCTTCCTTCCATAAGAAGATCCACCACCATACCCTGTCTTCCTCTCATACTCTGAGCTAGGTTCATCATACTCACTCTTCCTTCCATATCCAGAACCATATTCCTGGGCAGGCGCCTCATATTCGCTCTCGGTCTTCCTCCCATACCCTCCCGATCCATATCCCTGAGCAGGCGCCTCATACTCGCTCTCAGTCTTCCTCCCATACCCTGATCCATATCCCTGACCAGGTGCCTCATATTCGGTCTCGTTCTTCCTCCCATACCCTCCCGATCCATATCCCTGAGCAGGCGCCTCATACTCGCTCTCAGTCTTCCTCCCATACCCTGATCCATATTCTGAGCTGGGCGGGGTATCATACTCATTCTTCCTGCCACCATAGCCTCCTGATCCATAACCCGAACTGGGTGGCGCATCATACCCTCCCGATCCATATTCAGAACTGGGCGGCGCATCATACTCGTTCTTCCTCCCACCATACCCAGATCCATAATCCAAACCAGACTGGTTACCAGATCCCCCATACACAGTAGGCCTGCCACCGTACTCTACAGCAGGGGCATCATCATACCCATCCCCGCCGGGCGGGGTAGGGAGATGAGGCTGGAACCCGGGGCCACCGGAGTAAGCAGGAGCGGGACCCCCAGGACGGGGCTTGGGGCGGGAGTAGCTCTTGTATTCGTTGTCAAGAGCGTCGTCAGCGTAGGCGGAAGGCTGAGCGGAGGAGGTATAGGAAGGGCGATCATAGTCAAAGTCATTGTGGCCGCCGGATGAAGAGGAAGAAGGGTAGCAGATGTCCTCGGAAGGGGAAAGAGGGCGGCCGTAAGTGAGGGATTGGTCGTAACCGCCTCCGTAAGGGGTTGGATCGTACTCGTCGAAGTCGTCAACGTCGTCGTCTCCTCCACGGCCTCTTGGGTAGTACGACATTTTTGATTTGATTTTGGGTTGAGAATGGGGGATGGGGGTTGAGTTGATTTTGGGTAGAGGGTATATATAGTAGAAGTCTAATATTAGAGTTGTTTTGATTGGGTGGTGTGTGAATGATTGGTTCAAGGACTAGATCTGATCTGAATTAAAGGCGACGTACCGACGTGATGCCGGCCTCCCACTTGCACCAACATCAATGGCCCATGGGAGACTCAAATTTATCAGATGTCAATTTCACTCGCGTATAATCAAAATTTAGGTCCTCCTCACTAATATCATCATCATCATCATCATCATTCTATATATTAAAGCAAAAGCCAAGATACCCATCTCATAAATTCAGCGTATATTATACAGTATATTATACACAAGTATATAACTTGATACGACAGAGTAAGTTACACATTTACCCGTACAATAAAAACTACCCGACTATTCATGTCCATTAGGAGGTCATCTTTAATCTTTAATTAGTCTTCTTTAATTTAATTTTGGTATGAGCACATTGTAAGTGTATGCCTCTTTAATTTTGGTATGAGCACATTGTAAGTGTTGTTTAAAATGTAAGTAACACTAATATCAGAGTTGTTCAAGTGAAGTGTTCTACGAAGTATATGAGAAACAAAAGAAATGTGCGACAATTGTTTCACTAAGCTAATTTAGAAAAACTATGAATCCTATTATAAAGTTTTGAATCACCCATTAAGGTCTAACCCCCCTCCAGCTACTATTCATGTCCATTAGGAGGTCATCTTTAATCTTTAATTAGTCTTCTTTTTGTAATTTTAATACGGATTGATTTATTCCTAACATTAAATTCCCGACTTATGGTCATATGCATGCATATCGGTCATCGAAATGCCTTGAAGATATTCATCGTTTTGCCTTTAAATCCCTCCATTTTTGGGGACTCTCAAAGTACGAGGGAATGTCTTATAGCAATGAACCATGTCATTTTGCAGTGTATAAAGGGGTATCCATGTGTAATGCACTGCACTACTTTGGTATAACATCTCCAAGCTCGCGAGAAAATCGATGTCAGGCTAAGTCGCTAAGGTCATCACACAATGTTCCCTTACCAATGAGGAATCTCATATCATATCGTGTAGATTTGTTTCCCATTGTTTGTTCARCAAAACAAGGGAAAGCAATTGATTAAGACGGAGAGCATATTATGTACTTAAAATAATATAGTGATTTCCTTTTTTTTTTATATACAAAGTTTGTATGATTTTCTTAAACTAAGTGAACTTTCAGATAGCGATACTGTGATTGTTGAGTGAGTGATTGATAAAAGCGAAGCAAGGTTTTGATTTCAATTGTTTGGTGGAGTGTTAAGGTAGCTTAATTTATACGTGGCTCTTAAGAAATCCATTTCAAAAATACTAAAAAAAACTTATGATCAATTAAAAAATAACTCCATAAGCTTAACATAATTAGCCCAGCCCCACGCATTAACTTATCATTGACGKGCTATTGTTGGACTATCACCAGTCATTCACCCTCACAACAATGGCAYAAATAGCCTAAAYCATTTTAACCCTTGATGCCTCCTTCACGATCGGAGTACCACCACCAATGTAATAATTGCGCCAGTCTTTTATAAAATGTTGACTAAAATTAATAGTGCRCGTTTACCTAGGCATATTTACATTTTGCACCAAATGTTCTAAAAGTTATTATTATAGATATTACTCCACTGCCCTAAATTCTTAATTACTTTTATTTTTTTTTWTTCTTTACGAGTGCATTGTAAAGGTAATACAAATAATTGATACGAATGAAATTTATTATTTTCTTGAGTTGTTATCAAATGGATATTATACCCGTGCATTTTTGCACGGGTTACACACTAGTAGAGTGGGTAAAAGTTAAACCCGGTCCGAAGAATCATTCCGATGTATTTGAAAATTGGTCCGATACAACTCGAAAATATGATGAATCAAAGTTGACCTGAAGCGTTCCAAAGGTTAATCGATAAACCAAGAGAACCCAAAATGATACGACTCGTACCGACTTGTGACTCGGCCCAAAACCCAATTCACCACATACCGCAATTGAACGAACCAAACTTAACCAACCTGTAACTCGACCATAAACTCGTTTTAACCCAACCCAAACGCGACTCGACCCATAGCCGAGATTTTTTTAAAATAATAATCTACAATTTGCTTGTAATTTTTCTGTTAATAAATTTGATAAAAAAAATATCAGTCATTTTCTTTTACAAGACAAAATGTAACCTCGTGTTGAGAAATGTTAGTCGTAATAAATTAAGTACACAATTCTTGACATGTGGATTGAGGCGGCTGGATGCGGACCAAGGTGGTAGCATACATTTGATGACGTGACAGCTTGAATAATGTTTTAAATGATGATGCGACAATTTTACAATGTACTAAAGACGTTAAAACGCGATTCTAGTTCACTAAAAGATATCATAACATGTTCGTGGTTGATTAACGACATTGCAATGAGACGGGATGCGATGAAATATGGCATTGAGTATCGAGGACTGCTAATAAGTCATCTTGAAAAGTTTACTATTGAAAGGGTTTTTGTATGAACCTTGTAGTTCATAGATAGAGACTTCAAGGTAAGATTAAGTGATTGTTGTATACTAGTGTAGATCCCGTGCAAATGCGTTTTTTTAGATAATAATGTATAAAGACTTTAAATATTATAGCTTGATAACATGCTTAAGCAATAAGCGAGTATAATAAGAGAGGATATTTGATAGTTTTCTGTAACACCCCGGCCCAAACCCTGGGTCGGGAGCGGTCACTCATGGTAACTCGTCAGGCTGTGTACATAGCCCTCAGATCAACACGAGTCCTTTCCAGCGCATTTTGTCCTCACTCATACACATCTCGAGAACTTTAATAGGAGGTCACCCATCCTAAGACTACTCCCAGCCAAGCACGCTTAATTTTGAAGTTCTTTTGCATAGATAATTATAGCACTTTGTTGATATGAGTAGTACTTACAATCTCTTTAAGCATTAGTCAGATTTTAAGTCTATCAATAAACCTCTTCAAAAGGGTACCTCGCCCGAATAACGTCTTCGATTCAGTGGAGTATTACACACTTGAAGAATGCGACGTCCTCGTTGTGCCTGGAAGCATCTGACCGCAGCCACTAATCCAAGCCCAAAATCCTCCCCCGCTAGATGGGTGACCCGGGTACTCCTGACCACAAACTCACCACACGGCCGCAGGGTTGCTTTGATACCAGTTGTAACACCCGACCCAAACCCACGATAACTCGTCAGGCTGTGTACATGACCCACAAATCAACACGGGTCTTTTCTAGCACTTTTGGTTTTCACTCATGCACATCCCGAGAACCTTCCCAGGTGGTCACCCATATAAAAACTAATCCCAGCCAAGCACTCTTAACTTTGGAGTTCTTTTGTAACACCCCCTTCTTACCCGGCCAAAATAATCGGGAGATGTTATCGTCACGGTTTCCCAAGGCAGTGAAATCGGAATTACAAATAAGAAACATTTGATATAAATGATAATTTTAGTGGTTTACGTACATGATAAATGAATAACAAAAGTGAACTATACATTATACCACTCATCTATTGAATACATCATCTATGTAACTCGACTACAAGGCTCGGAACTCGTCTCGTCTCCCGCGTAACACCAAACACAACCTATAAACAACCGCTCCACATATGATCAGAAATATCATATGGATCGACACAGGTCACTCCGGAAATAGGTGACAATTTACACATCTAACACGTGGTCAGTTTCGATAATATAAACAATCATTCAAAGATGATAGACACAATACAAAATGCAAGATGAATGCGTAATGATAAGACTCCACACCTCATAACTCCGCAACCAACACACCGGTGCCAGGAACGCATCCACGGTACCCACATCCCGGTGACGGTACTGCAACACCGCCCACCAAAACAGCCAGACTGCATTCCGTAAAAAGGTACTCGGGACACATCCATGGTACCGGGCCCGGGCGCTAACCGGAACCCCTGCCAGACGACGTGTCTCAACTACACGTGTCCCTCCATAACTCAAGCCATTAATGTACACGTCCCTCTTGGAGTAGAAAGCTCCAAGAGGCGACCCAAGCGTAAGACGGTCTCCCAACCGCTTTACGTCTCCATGACGACAAGTATCACCTACACAAATCCTCCAACAATCACTAACATGCATAATGAACACATATGCACAACATGAAATACAATATGCCAAAGACATGACTCCTCATGAGATAACTTTCCAAACATGTTATGAACACAACAATTACTCAATCATTCTGACTCTCGGGTTGTCACAAACCAACATCATGTTATAATGCATTTCCGACACACACATGAATCTCATTATCGTTCTCAATTACCACGGTGAATGCAAGACAACTCTATCATGGATTCTAAGTGATAAAAGCATACAAACACACATTTACATTATCAAAACCGAGTAGGAGTAACCTACCTTTTAGCAATCTTCATAAGCTACTCGAATCCGACACAATCCCGTCTCATAAAACCGTCTCGTCCTATACGAGTCACATAATACTATCACAATACATCCTACACTTTAATACAATACAAAACCCATTATTATTACCCACTAATTAACCATATTATACATACTAATCACAAAGTAATTACCCATAACAAAACCCCTAAAAGTTAGGGTTCATAAGAAATAAAAAAGATAGATCTCAACTTACTAGGTGAAAGGAAGGATGAATAAGGTGAACAATCTCCTAATCCAAGCTTGAATCCAATAAGAAAGGTGTTTGTGAGGGTTTTAGAGAGAAGGGAGAGGATTTGGAGAGATAAGGAAGAAGAATGAAATGAATTAGGATAAGGTCTCGAACTTAGGTTTTATCGGGTAATGTACAACTGCACTTGGTTGCGTGCCTAGTCCACTCGGCCGAGTGCCACTCAATCGGTCGAGTACTCACCGTACTCGGCCGAGTGCCGCTCACTAAGTCGACTACTAACCTTACTCGTCCGAGTTCCAGCCACACGAACCGCTGAAGACTCTAGTCGGTCCACTACAACTTTACTAGGTCTAGTCTAGGTCTTACTTGGTCTAGTGTACGACTATACTTAACTCCCGAGTAGTCCCTTATCAAGTACGATGGTCCTCTCACGTATCCCGAGGTTCTCGTACAAGTCCCACATTATCCGGGTATTACAATCTTCCCCCCTTAAAATGAACTTTGTCCTCGAAGTTCACCCCCCTCTCCCCCCCTCCCTCAACATACTCTCGAGTCTCTTTCGTTCTCTCTCTCGGTCTACAAGTCTTCTCCTTTCCCCCGAACACTTACTCTTGTCATGACGCTGTTGTTCTTATCTCTTTCACTTAACTCACTCTTGTAATCCTTACCAAAAACACTTTAGTACACTTTCTTACACTCATACACACATGCTTATCTCCTCTTAAAATCCCAATTGTTACATTCACTCTTCCTAAAAGAGAACTTCGTCCCGAAGTTCGCCGCTCAATATCGTGAACACTCTCATAAACCACCTATTCGGAATCATAATTGGCAAGTTTCCGGTCTAAACAAACTCCCTTTCTACTAAAAATATCTCCTTACATGACGATGATACCGTCTATATAACTCTGCCTTTATAGCTTCCCGTGAGGTTAAGGTATAAGGTCAAACTCAAAGTTTGTGTTGTAATCCCGTATGCAATTCCGACTCGTATCACTATTCCCTTACCCTACTCATGATTGTATATATAATGTATGTGATGAGGTTTATATCATCATAACCGAAGCATATAATTCTATAAAACGATGAGACGACATAATTAACCATGTCTTTTAATATGACGCGATTACTATCCACACTTCTCATTCCCGTATACCTCATGTCACGCATATACCGCGTCACATCCACCACATGATCTCACATATGTCTATGTCTACCTTTACTTCACACAATCATACCGATTATAACTATTACAAGACTCAAATATGCATTGAACCACTATCATTAAATTCATAAAGGGCGTTTATTATAAAATCACGAAGATCATCACATGTCACGTAAGATTATTACATGCCTATGTCGTCTAATTAGTCATGCCACATTACTATTGGTCAATTAGACATTTTAAGTGCCAATACTTTAAGCCACAACAATACACCAAACAACATAGTCAAAAGTGAACAATCCATGAAATTCAATCATGCAAGTCCTACTATGCCAACTCGACTACCAAAAGACCATTGGGGTCACAAACTACGGGTACATAGTCAATACTTCATCTATCATGGGCAAAACATGCCTAAAAAAATCAATATGAGGCATAAATAGTCCACTCGGTCGAGTGAAATGGGTCACTCGGCTGAGTAAATGCTACTCGATCGAGTGTCGGCTGGGCTGAATGCAACTTAATTGGGCATCACGACTCACTCGGTCGAGTAGAAGGGTCACTCAGCCGAGTAAGAGAGCACTTGGTCAAGTGAAAGAGGGCACTCGACTGAGTGTCACTGGGCAGAATCCCCTTTGAGGGAAATTGGCTTCCAAAATCATCTACTTATCACATCAATACAAAGGAGTCTCAATGGTGATTACCACACCATCATAAAACTCAAATGTAGACAAGTTTTTGGCCTTATGGTCGAGATTATACAACCTACAATAAACAAATTATCCGAGTCTCAACCGAGATAAATGTTAAGCAAATAAAACTAATGGGAGGACTTCATCCTTTTTCCGAGCTTTTTCACCCAACGAACCAAAGCCCCTTCGTTGTTGACCGACTCCTCTTCCCTTTCGGCTCCCCGTCCCTCACTCTACTCCTCCTATTCTTCCTCTTTATCTTCCACCACTACATCATCATAACCATGACTCCCTTGACCCACAGCTTCTTCTGGCACCCCGGACGTACCTTCCCCGCCTCAACCTCCTTGGTAAGCATTACCAAAGAAGTTCCCCGAGGCATAACGGGATCCCGCCCATTGGCCAAGCAAGTGTCCATCATTATGGGGGATTCTAGTAGCCCAATCCGATGGTTGGACACCGTAAGCCTTAAAGACACCCGAGGTGTCTCCCACCCCGGACCAAAAGCTAGGTCGATGCGCTGGTCATACACTTTGACTCCATGCCATTTCATGCATATCCCTCATCACTAGGCCAATGTTAACACGATCGATAAGGTCCGGCATGTGGTAGTTGTGGTCATAGGCCGACGGGGTTTGGGTATAATCTCCGGTGAATGGTGGAGGTGGCATAGGCGTAGAGGAGGGTGGTGGAGTACGCCTAGTGGGTACACGGGGTTATGAAAGGGTGATCCTCGTCATGGTGACGTCATTAGGGTCATAGGTAAGCCCGCTAGGGATGGTATAACGTTGGATTGGAGGTCGGGGAAATCCCACATCGGGTAAGTTCTTGGTCTCGGGTAAGTTTTCGCGTACGGGAAGCTTCAAATACCAATTCGTATCCACCTTCCACCCATAGACACCCGCTGTAACACCCCCATTTATTCAGGAGCCTTTAGCAAGACATTCCCAAATAAATAATATTGTTACCATCTCGGTTTCCCGAGGTAGTGAATAACAAAGATAAACAAACCAAAGTACTTTAATTAAAATATCGGTAAATGACTTATTAGAAAATTACAACCAAACTTAAACTAATTAAATTACAATTGCAGCGGAAAATAAACTGAACAAATAAAATAAAGTGATTGATCAACTAGGTGATCTAGACTTCTAAGTTCCATTAAATAGCCTCACGCCATCCAGCTCTCAGCTAAGTCAACTCAAAACCCGTCAATCAATCTGCTCCCCAATAATTGGTTCATCACAGGTGTTCACGAATACACTGTCAACCACAAGGTTGAGTATAATATATACACAATAAAGTAATGCTATAAATGCAATGCTACATGAATGCAACTGGCCATCCTCCGAGATTCCCATCACCTCCGAGACTCCCATTCATCCCGCTAATCCCTGGACCGGGATATACAAATTGTCTCAACCCGAAGTTGAGACACCGAAAGCACCCAGAGACATGTCCCGCAGAACAGCCCGAGGCATACAAAATAATACATATCCCGTACAATATATGCCAATGAATGCAACTATATGCAACAAAGATAATAACCAATCCAATCGTATAATCTCA
>VHZZ01014914.1:21156-38773 GCA_009801015.1 Silene noctiflora
AAAAAAACTCTGGCCTGGCAGCTTGAAATCTGCTAACAGAGAAAAGCTGTGCACATTCCTTTAGTGCAGTTGTGCAGATCAAGTGCTATTTAGAAGTAATTTCTTGGCGAAGATAATCTGAAGATCCAGCTAACTTGTGTTATAGAGCTGTCTTCCTGGATGGAACAGGTCCGCTAACTCATTTAGGCTAGGTGAGACCGAGAACAAATTGACATCAAAGGGTTTTCCTAAATTCTTTTTTTAGAAATCGTTAGTGCTAAAATTCCTATTGTGATTTGCTTGTTAAATATGCAGGCTTTCTATTTGTTTAGCATGATAAATGGTTAGTATTCAGAATTTTAGTACAAAAGTACTCTGTATCTTTTACCGCGTCATGCTGCATGAAGTCATAGGAAGAAAATAGGTTTTTCTAACCGTTGGCTGAGAAGGAAAACAAAAGTTAAGAATCAAATTGGTCATAAAAGATAAAATTTCCTATTGTATCAAACAAGGATAGAGTAGTAATGTAAAACAAAGGAAAGCGTGCGCAAGTCATTTAACACCCTTAGTCCTCCGTTTCTTATATCTAACGCCTCTCCTTACCTTCATGGTCACCAATCTTACAATATTATTGGGGGCATTTCGGGTATAAGTAATTTCAAGTCAGATCATTTCAAATCGGTTATCATGGGTAGAGCCATTTACGGTCATATTTATAATGTGCCATTTTTTAATGTAGATTAGTCATTTTGGGTCAATTGGCGCCTTGTAGGATAAAGTCAAGGTTCCCCTATTTTGTAGGTGTTGGATCATATTCGGTTTGTTCTATTCGAGTATTCAGTTCTAGGTTTGGCTCAGTCACTGCCAATTTGCAAGAATTAGTCATCAATGGCTTTTGAAGAAGAGGAAATATCAATTGAGTTTCTCCATCGCAATGACTGGAAGAGTAAAAGACCAAATTCCCCTTCGACAATTATGACTATGTTTCAAAAGAAAGATCACTCTAAATCCCACTCCAACCCCCATAGGTTTACACTGTCATCCAGTTTGGAATTATAAGAAACAGTCCACCAAATCATAACCAATCCAAATTGCAGACGAGATAATCCAGTACTGCTTCAACTAACCTGTTTAACAATTGCTCCACCTGATAGATAAGGAAATTCCTGATACAGCTTATCGAGCTTTTCCAAGTCAGCTGTGTAAAGATTAGCAATATTTGCTCCAATCCAAGGCCGTGTAACCCACCTGTGAGGCAATACAAATGCTATACTAAGTAAAAAAAGTAAATATGCTCCTGGTGAAAAGGCTCGGAAACTCTGAATTACAATGTCATCTACAGCAGCATTATGCAAGAAAAAGTAAAAAAACAACTACAAAAGCACAAATGAAGTCTTATCTTAAGTTGGAGAAAAATTTCAGACCACTTGTATAGAAATTATATAAGAAAAATAAATAAAAGATGCAGAGACTCCGGGTAATAGCATTCACTGCCATCTTTATAGATATTTAAAATTCACTTGGATTCCATACATTGTTCAATGTATGTGATGGAGGTTTTAGATGAAGTCGAAATCGAAGTGAGTGGAGGGAGTATTAGATTAACATTGAAGCAAAATATGGAGTAATGGTTAATACCCTCTCTTACTCATTAACAATAAAAGAAAGAAGTGCAATATGCAGACATCCCACTGATCGGATTAAGATTGGAATCACTATACTGATGACCAATGAGCATAACATACCGCTTCACTGGTTTACTAAAGCCATTAAGCATAAACTTGAAGTAAAACAGAAGCTCGAAGAAATGATATAGATAGAACACGACTATGAGTTACGAGTCAATTAATGTGTAGCCTAAAGATATTCCCATATTATAGTCGACAGATGAGTGGTAAAGGAGATGCATTTTTCCAGCAATTGTGGATCTGTAGTAAAAAAAATGTGTGTACAAAACTTAGTAGAGCGTTTTTCAAAAATCATCACTAACTAACTAACAATAACAAGAGAAACATAGCACATAGGCTAAGCTAAGCAATTAACTAAAAAATTTTGGTTACAAAATGATACATATTATTATATAAAATTATACTAAATAAAGAAATCTAGTGACAGTATTACCCATTTCGCAAGTCCTCCAAACATTTTGCAACGAGATTCATTGGTATGAATGCGGTAAATGGGGAGATGAAGGAGTTGATGCCAATGACTTCTCCGTGAAAATTAATAAGTGGCCCTCCCACGGCAAGCTGTGATGAATTGACAATGTAAGACATTTAGGACAAAAGCATTGAAAATGAATTATTGAGAAATATTTAAGCAGAAACAGCGTGTATGGATGCATTAGGCGCAAAAACCAATGCCCAAATTATTATTTGGCAGCCCACTCTATTTCTGAATCGATATGTTTCAAGGTATCTTTGGGGAGGAGAAAGCATGGTAAATGATATTACCTTGGTAACCACACAACTTGTGAAGAAAAGCTCTTTGCAGTCATGACGACAATCACGAGCACTGAATAAGTAAGAAAATAAAACATTTAGTCATTGTCTTGCAACCACATATATAATATTTAATCCAAAATAAAATGATTTCATGTTTCGATACTATCTCAAAATACTACGAATTGATTCTACACCTGAACACACCAGGTGAAGCCATAACCTCATGAGCACCAACATAATCGCGGCCTAATGCGATTACACGGTCCCCGGGACAAAGTCTGAATTTAGTCGAATGCTTAACAAGTGTAGATTTTTGCATGTTGATTCCTACTGAATCATCAATGTAGCGAATTCTTGCACTTGATAGAGAAGTGGTAGACTTGATCTTAAGAGTGGCAATATTATAATGAAAATCATAATTGATCAATTGTCCTTCATACAACTTCCCATCGGATAAATATACGTCAATCTGCCATAGAAAGGATTGCAAGTTAAAATATGACTTGAAAACAAAGAAAACCTAGCACGGAAACCACAAACTTTGTTAACCAAAATTCACACCGTCTTATTGTTCATTAAGATCTCAAGATGTATTGGGGTTTGTGTATTGTTTGAATAATTCAATAATTAAACTTTGTTTTGTCAACTTAGCCCGAGTTGGTCTCATCTTGATGCAAAATTGACTAAAGGGACAGAAGGCCAAAACATGGTGATATTTTTAATTCAACTTTCTTTGTGCTGTGTAGAAGATTTAGATTGACATTGTCCATGAGACCATAAAGGGACTGATCAATGTGCTCATCAATTCATTAGGTTGCCTAACAGCCTATGGTCTACTACTAATAAAAAGCTGGCTTCAGCATTTTAGATAACAATTTTCCATAATTTGAAACAATTATTAGCAGCCATAGCAGCG
This sequence comes from Silene noctiflora, assembly GCA_009801015.1. Lineage (NCBI taxonomy): Eukaryota > Viridiplantae > Streptophyta > Magnoliopsida > Caryophyllales > Caryophyllaceae > Silene > Silene noctiflora. Next base: position 24,496 of record VHZZ01014914.1, read on the forward strand.
AACTTTTTAAAACTTATGACAAGAAAGCAAAGAGAAATAATAAAAGGAAACCAATATACTAAAGAGAATGGAAGAAAACTTGGAACTTTAAGCACTAGCCAGAAACACTGACCTTAAGATCAGAAGGTATTGAAGTTGCACCGGTCGGACCTCGCACAAGAGTCGCAGAAGTCAGTACAATAGCGAAGCCTTGTTGTTCATCATATTCAATAATTGTCCCAGAGCCAATAAATAGCAAGTTCAAACCTGAAGGCAGTCATAAAAACAAATCTTCAAAAAATTATAATTAGTGTTAATCTAGTGCATGTAACCAAAGTTTGGGGTTTTATGGCTCGTGGAACAGAGTTCCTTCGTCATGCTAGAGTTATTTATTTTTTAATGAACCGAATAAAACACCTTATCATGCGAGACGTTGGTATGTTTATGAAACCGCAAGTCTTGTGCATTATCCAATCTATGATTTTTCTTAATAACAAAAGAATTACTATCTATTTGCTTTCAAATGTGGTGGAATAAATTGAATTGGCTCACCAAATTATTATGACTAAGAAACTAGTCAATACAATATGCCACTCAATTTCGTCATGAGCTATCCAAAAACCTTTTTGGGTTCCTAATATCCTATGATTCCTTAGGTCTTGTCATTGTGACATTTATCCTTGTCTCTGTTGGGCTTGAGTTAGATTCACCCTCGGTCCCTCATAGGGCTAGCCTAAGATCACTTGCCACAATCTAAGATCAGACAGAACGAATAAAACATTTCCTGAGTAGCAAAACTAAAAAGCTTGCTGCTATTGAAAATCCAATCAAGATAAAATTTCCAAGGACTCGATTTATCCAACATGATGCGCACATTAAGCTACTTACTCTCCAGTCTAGGTATCGGACAATTGAAGTTCCCAGCCACAACCAAAGGTTCCTGACATTGTAACTCAGATACTCCATTATTACATCATACCCAAACTTAAAGTAAATTCTCGTAAAGGTCTCATCTTTGTATCGTATTCATGAAGTAAATCAAGTATAGCAAAACTAAAAGACGATAAAGAAGTAGATAAAATACCAGCATGTGTTTTAATAGAAACAACACTAGAAGAAGCTTTGAGAACCGCACTCTTAACGTCTGCCTCCAAAAATTCATAATCTTTCACAACGGAGCGAAAATTATCGAAACTATCAGCCCAAACCATTATCGCTGCAACCCGTAACAACAAAGGAAACAACAAATACCATAAAGATAAAATCTTTCAACTGCGAATATATTAAAAAGGAAAAAAAAAAAAAAAAGTAAAGAGAAGATGTTAACGTTTGCCGCGACGCCATATCCAGTTCATCATTGTTGATGTCAGCAAGCTTAGCTCTAGTAAAAACAGAACATTAACAACTAAAATCAGTGTAATTGTATATTAATTAATCATATTAATTAAACAATAATGTTGAAAATTTTGAAGAATAATCGTAGTGAGAGAAGCTTATAACGGACAGCAGCATGTAATGGGTGATTTAAGAAGAGTTTTTTTTTTTTTGGTACATAATGGTGATTTAAGAGTGATTTGGGAGAGAGGATTTACCTTAGGGCTCAGCCGTTCAGGCGACGTGAGCCTAACGGAGAAGTAGGAAGTAGGAACCTTTCTATGATTCTATTTACCCTTTAGTTTCGTTTGGTTGCGATACGGAAATTAATTTTTCATGATTTTACAAAAGACATGATTTGGCCAATTCAGGTGGTCCAAAAGTGGTTTGGTTGGTAACTAAACTCTTCCATTAGGAAGGAGTTGGAAATTCATGGGGAAAAAAAAATCCCGTGATTTGGGATAACCGAACATCTCCCATTTTTCCAAATCATGGGATTTTCCAATTCCATTTTAATGGGGACAATCAAACGAGTGCTTGTTTGGTTACCAGCAAGTGGATTATGCATCCGATGTACTACCACCAATTTTATAATTTTTGAATTTTGTTTTAAAAATTATGAGTTTTACTATAAAGTTTCTGAATTCATTTATTTAGACAATTAGCTCAAAAAATTACAATAAAACTAAAAAACATTACATATAAACTTATTAAATTTGAGTTTTGACAAGAAAAAAATTAAAATTTAACATATAAACTTTTATAAGCTCAAAAAAAATACACATATACTCAAAAACAAATAAAGTTTGAGATAATAAGCTCAGAAAAAATACATATATGCTCAAAAACAAATAAAGTATGAGGTAGTACATCCGATGTATGTTTCTTTTTCTCTTTGGCTACCCACTCAATTCATGGAAGTTCTAAAACCCCATGAATTGAGTTTTTTTAAACTCGTTTGCTTACCCAAAATATTGCAAAATGGGGGAATTTGGAACTCCTGGGAGTTTTTAACTCCTACATCATGTAGAAGTTTAATTATCTATCCCTCGAAACTCCTACATCTTATCCCCACCAAATTTACACATTTACCCCTCTACAAAATTACATATTAGTAATATTATAGAGGGATATATTGGTATTTAGAAATTAAAATGAGTGAATTACTTAGTTGTTATGCTTTTTATTTATACGCCTCGCAAGAATAACGAGTCGAACCCAAAGGACGGAAGTTATGGCTCTAAAACGGTTTAGCAAATTCTAGTTTAATTATAGCAAAGCAAATTGAGGGTGATGAATAGTAACGAATGAAATGAAGCAGGTAATTACTAAAAAGCAAGCAAGTAGAAGGTAAAAAGTCAATATATTAAAAGACTAGGGTGTTCGGGTTCACTTATGCGGACTATGACTAACCTATGGTCACAACTAAAGGTAGCACGAAGATAGTATCGAGTTAAACCCCCACCTCTTGGTGTAGCATCAAACCCTAGCCTAGGTCGGGCCAAACTCACGTCTTAAACCTCCCTAAGCCTTCTATTACCATAAACCAACCCAACACGAGTCTAAGCTCTCACTCAAACAACATGCAATTAGAAGATAAGAACTCAAATCCTCATTTAAGTCTTTCTTCAAACGCCTTGTGTGCACAAAAGCAAGCATACTACCAAAAGACCAACCTTTTTGTATCAAAACCAAAAACCAAGTCAAATAGTCCAACGTTAGATCCCTTATACCCTAGTAGGGAACTACTCACACATACTTAACATAATTACTACAAAAGATGAAAACTTTGAGATACAAAAAGCAAGAGGAAACATGTTTAAGGGGATAAGCAACTAGCTAAACACAAACATGTAAACAAATGAAAGGAAATTGAAATTAGGAGAAGAAGTATACCAACAACAACTAAAGGAACCAACTTGGATTGATAAATGGAAGATGATGTGTGCATATTACATAGTCTTTTTAGTCTATTCATGCACGCATCTTTATGCTATTTTAGTAGTTATTTGCTACAAATGTGCCCCGAATTGCATACTTTAGGTCTTCTTGTATTATTTGCAGGAATGAGCTTGGAGATGTAAAATTGAGCCTAAAACCGTCTTCCAAGCTTGCATTTAGGAGATGAGTGAATTTGGAGCGGAAATGCCATTGCTTTGGGAAGCGCGAAGTTGTCTCGAACATCGAAGAAGTTACTTTGATGACCCGTGTTGAAGGGAAGTTGGTCGAGGGGCTGCTCATGTTCAATCGAATGCTTAGTTTGATCGATCGAGGGGTATGAGTTGTTGAATTGGTCGATCGAGAGCTTTGCCTCTTCGATCGATAGCTTGCTAAGAGGTTCTCTCGATCGAAGGCCAAATTATGCTCGATCGAGGAGTTCACTTAGTCGATCGATAACATGCGGATTTGGAAGTGGTCGATCGATAGCTTCATTTGATCGATCGATAAGATTGGAGCCCATTGTGTTCGATCGAGAGGTGCATTTCACTCGATCGAATGGAAGTTGTATTTAGGATACTATTTACGCGTGATATTTAGTTTAGATATTTAATAAAATATCTTCCCTATATAAGGAAGATAACTAGGTTAGTTGAGGATTAATTCCCCTTTCCTCAGTTTTGGGGTGACGTTGTTTGGCTCTTGAATGGCGTGATGTTCTTCTTTTTCCCTCTTAATTAGATTGTAAACTTCTTCTTCCCTTAATCTTGTTCTTAATTTACTTATTGCTTTTAACCTCCTCTTAATCCCTGTTTTATTCCTAATCCCTCTTTTCCCTTAATTTAATTTATGCATCTTAGATTAATTAGTTTCTTCAACATGCTCTCTTTATTCAATCGTTTAGTTACTATTGCTGTTAGATTCGTCCTTATGAGTAGGTAATTCTCATGCTAGGATGTAGGGAAGCCATGGTATGATTTAATAGCTATGCTAATAATTAGATCTAGTTGACTAGAAGGAGAATTGTTTCATAATTGTTAATTACCGTAATTGATAAACTGAACGTACGCAGTTAATTGTTAATCCAAGCAATTTCAGACCTAGATCGAAATATTGGAATGAATAGACCTAATTATGAACAATAGACGACCCTAGTGGACCGAAAGGACCTAGAAGTTGTCTAGGTAATAGAATTTGCTAATGAGGACGAAAGTTAAGTTAGTAGATTTMTAGAATTGAGACCGAAAGGAGATATTCACTATCCTTCTTTTGACAGTTGACTAGACCTTACCTTTAGCTAAGTTATATAGTACCATGGTGGACCGAATTCCTAGCACTTCTCTCTTTATCGATATCCTCTAGTTAATTTCTTGCTTATTCTCTTGCTTTAATTTCTTTTTAGTTTAGAAAATCAAATATACAAACAACCCGTGACAACCCCTGCAAACCTAATAGATAGTTAAACCACAATCATTTATGCCTCCCTGTGGAGATCGACCCTACTTACTACTAGCTTCAGTTAGTTGTACTTAGGTAATTTATTTTTGGTACGAAACGACAGTATCAAAAGATGATTTTTTTCTAGTCTTCAAATTACAACCCAATACTCAACTGTAAACAATTGACAACTAGTAGATCTAATAATAACTAAGAGTAATTAAGTACTAATTATGGAAAGATTAGTGTTTAATTAAGGAATGATTATAAGATTATGCTAGTGTTCTCTATCTTAGGTTGTGTGTCTAAATGGGATTAACAATATTAATGGAGTATATATAGTATCCCATTTGTGTTAGGTCTCAAGAAGGAACAAGGTCCAAATCTCGTGTACGTGTGCTGCCAGTCGGGCCACCGGCCGCCGGGCTCCCTACCGGCGCCGAGCATTTATTTGTTTGACACAAAATTGGACAATGGTAGATATGGGAGGGTTCTCTGCCGGTTAGCTGGCTACAGGCCAATCGGCAAAGAACCTTCTCTCTTCTTCTTTTCTTTCTTTCTTTACTTGGGCTGGTGTCCTCAGCCGGCCACCCGGCTGCCAGTCTGCCTGCCGGCGCTGTGTGTTTCTTTCTAGGCTCATTCCTTCTCCTCTAATATCCACAAGGGGAGGGCTGGTGTCCCCCAACCGGTGAGCCGACTGCCGGTCAACCACTTGGGGACTCAAGTTTTCTTTTCTCCTCTTATTCTCTTCAAGCTAATCATATGTTAGCTTCCAGGCTTGCTCCTTATTCCGACTTGTCTTGTTTCGAGCCTCTTCCCTACAAAATGAAGCTGAGATTCATAGCATACGACTCGTGTTGAATAAAAGGGACAAAATGCAAGTATTAGAAGCCTAAACCGAGTCGAATCATGGTCAAAATGCATGAGGATGAAGAGGGAAAATGGTATAAATTATGCATATATCATTAGTTTAACCAAACAAACCATGGGAGTTTAATTCATGGGAAAAAAACAACTCCTCCAAGACAATCAAACACGTTTTTGCCATTTCATGTGAATTGCATACGGGAATTGAAATCCAGTGAGTTGCAAACTACCACAGGAGTTTAATTACTATATGAACCGAACGAGCACTAACTGTTTCATTGAATTCTTTATGTTTGTTTTATACGTATATATTAATACTAGTGTAGATCCCGTGCGAACACACGTTTTTTAAGGCGAAATTAACAAAAATAACCCAATTTTTGATAAGCCTTCCCAAAATAACCCAACCTTTTAACTTAAACAATAATAATCCAAAATTTATATTTTTGTCACAAAATTATCCCGAAATCTCACCTAAATAAATTTCTACCAAATATTGATAAATGACAGTAAGTTGATTATACATCCGATATACTACCACCAAATTTATAGTTTCTGARCATTATAATAAAGTTTTTGAGTTTTGCTTTAAGAATTATGAGTTTTACTATAAAGTTTTTAAGTTCATTCACTCAAACATTAAGATCAAAAAATTACAATAAAACTCAAAAACATTACATATATACAAACTTAATTAAATTTGAATTTTGATGGAAAAATAAAATAAAACCTAATTTATAAACTTTAATAACTTCAGAAAAAATACATATATGCTCAAAAATAAATAAAGTTTGAGATAATAAACACAGAAAAAAATACACATATGCTCAAAAACAAGTAAAATCTGAGGTAATACATCTGATGCATGTTCTTTTTTCTAGATAAATGATATTTGGTAAAATAGTTTCATAAATCTTTAAAGTCTATTTTGTGATATCATATGTAAAAAAATTTCATGACCAAAAAATTGGAAAAGTTATATTTTCCTTAGTTTGTAAATGAAAAATTAATTAACAAAACAAATATATAAATTTTTGAAAAGAAATAAGATCAAATTTTAAATTAGTGAAAATACTTATGAGAGATATAATTTTAATTTTTTTTTAACCGAAATTTTTTAAACCATATTATTTATGTCATTTAGGATTTTGAACAGTACTAGAAATTATTTTCAAATTTTTTCCATGTTTTAAAATTATTCTTAAATTATGTTTTCAGCGCTTTATATAATTACTTTTCCAAAATATGGTCAATAAGTAAATGGATTGATTAAATTATCATTTTACGAAATATAAGTAAGATGTGGGGACATTTCTGCAACATAAAAGCAAATGTTGGATTATTCTTGTTAAAATCAAAAGGTTGATTTATTTTCAAAATACTTAACAAATGTTGGGTTACTTTTGTTAAACTTGCCTTTTTTAAATTGTGATATATAAAAAAAAAATAGCATTTAGTAATCTATAAATCTATAATTTATAAATATTATAAAAAGACAAAATACCCACACAACATCTTGACACATATGAATACTCACTTAGACAAACTAGCCACGTCATGACCCTTCTATAATGTTCACAACTTCTAGAATACTGATAGTTTTTCCTTGCCCTTAATTATCACCATTAAGACAACAATAATTAGCATTATATATGTGTCCCTTTAATTCTCTGATGCTAACTGTAATTTAGATGTAAACAATTAGATACTTGTATACTATAGAAAGTAATTATAGCACTCCCTTTTTCATTAAGATAGTGTCTTTAAAAATCATAAATGTGTCCCTTTGAATTCAGTTTTTTTGAATTCTTTTGATATATAGAGGGAAGATGATACACATACACATTGTGTATGAAATATACACAATCCAATAGGTATTTGACACGTGGCAAACCATGGTTATTTAGCTTTGATTAATTTGGGTTAGTTTAGTAATTTTGCACATATAGTTAAGTTATTAACTAGAGTTAGTTTATATTATTTATGGTTATTTTGTATATTTGTTTTATTTTCCACATTTAGCATTTGTAATTAATTAAAATCAAATTTCCTAATTATCCTAAATAGTTCACATTAAATTCGACTTAGGTTTATTAGGATGTATACTCGGTTTTTTTTTATATATTTCTAATTAATTTAAATCAATTTTCCTAATTAGCCTAATTATTTGAAATTCAATTAGGGTTCATCTTAAAATTTAATTAGAGTTCAATTTTCGTAATTAGCCTAATTATTTCCCCCTAATTGAATTTGATTTGCCTAAACCTAATTCAAACTTGTTAATGAAAATGATGAACCCTAATCAATTATATTAATGAAATTGATGATCCCTAATAGAATTAGTGTAAATCGTTCAAATTAGAGATTAACTTTCATTGGGATGTAATTCTTTTCTTTTTTTTATTAATATGTTATTCCATTTTTATTAATCAATTTTGATGAACCCTAATTCAATTTCACTCAATTCGATTTTTTTATTAAGATGTAATTCGATTTTTTGTATCAATATCAATGAAACCTAATTCAATTTGTGAAATTGGATTAATGTAATTCAATTTTTTTTAATCAATAATGATGAAACCTAATTCAATTTTTTGGTGAATTGTATAGGTTAGTGTGGAATTAGGGGAAAAAAATTAAAAGGAAAAAACGTTGTTAGGAGGGTTCGAACACGCGATGCATTAGATGTTTGTTAGTGTTTGTAAGTATACTCGTAACCAGTTAAGCAATGAGTATCAGCGCAATTACAAAGCAATTACATTTCATTATATAAGGTGTTATTTAATCTTAATCCATTGAGGCCATTCTCTCTCTAGATTTTTCTCCCCCTTCTCTCTAAACAAAAACCCTAACCAATTAACCTTGATCCGTCGCCTCTTGTTTCCACACACTACCTCCTTTATCTCCCTCAACCTTTCACCGGAGATGGGCTCCTTACTCGGCCTATCTCCGGCAAATCGTCACTTCTCAGTCTATGTCCTTTAATCGGCATCCTCCTCACTCTTTTTTTTGTTCTTGTTCTAGCGTTTCTAGGCTCATCTCGATTGACCAATTGGCGTTGGCGGATGCTTGCATCGTTGATTCACATGGTTCGCCCGTCCATCCGTTTCTCCGTCTTGTCTGCGCCGATCTTGCATGTAACCTGGCCAGGGTGTGTTCCCCCTTCCCATCGCCCTTTCCCCCACTCCCTGGTATGGCTTCCTTTGTCCTTGCTTTAATCTGTCCTTGTCGATGGGTATAACTCATCCTGGTTGTTTTGTGGTTTCGCTGGTTATGGGTTGGCCGATTTGGTGTTCCCCTTCCCCTCACCCCTTCCCCCACCTATCGGTTATCTCTCGTGTGTCGTGTTGTGTATCGGGTCAGATTGCTTTGTTGGTCTTTGGTGTTTTTGTTGCATGTAAGGTCGTGGTCTCGGGAGGCTTCGTTTGGGATTTGTGGATGGTTGTGGTTCGTTGGTCTGCGTGTCATTGTGCTAGCTCGGTCTCGGTGGTCTTGATGAGGTCTTTGGTCTATTGATGTCTCTGTTTGGAGTGGGCTCTTGGATGTTTGGCTTTTATCTTTTTTGAGAAGTGTCTTGGTTGGGTGGAGTAGGGGTTTAGATGTTTGGCTTTTATCTTTTATCCTTTGATGAGGTTTGTGTGCATTCTGGGTTTGTTAATCCGCCGGTCATGTGACTGTAGAGCTCGTTTGTCTTGGTGTAGGAGTTTATGCTCCGTCGGAAGCAACCTCTTGTATGATTTCTATCTTTTCTTTCTACGCTCTTGTGGCGTAAGTACACCACACCTTCGTCACTCCGCAACTCACATGTATCGGAGTGTTTCAGGAGATGATAGGTGCTTGCAGGACTCGGATAAGGACATTCACGCCCAATATTTCGTACTCCACCAACTTGATAGTACCTATCGACATTATCTTCCGTTGATGTTTAATTTTTGTACTGTGGTGATGTTTAATTATGAGTGTTATAAGGGTATAGTTTGCCCTATCATTATGTAATTGCATCCTTTCTTTACAGCCGTAAAAAAAAAAAAAATCTTAATCCATTAAAAGTCAAACTTTCCTAATTGAAGCCCTAATTTTCGATCATTATTTTTTATTTTTCTTATATTTTTGTAAATGATGATAATTTTAGGAAATCTGGTATCCATAAAGATTCCTTGAATAATTTGATAAATATTTCCTTAAATTATTCGTTATTATTATGAGATATTAAGGCGTAATCTTTAGTTTTGAATTTTAAAATATGTGCACATACTTTTATTCAAAATTAGGGTACTAATTTTTTTTTTTTTTTAAATTTTATCTTTCTGTTGAGAGTTTTAGGTTGGTGGTTGGTAAAAAAATATTTGATTTGATTTTAGTTGAACGTAGATGTGAAAACAATAAAACAAAGAGATACTTTTTTTTATTTTTTAAAAACAATCATTAATTAAACAAGATAAATTTCGATCTTAACACGTCTTGGCAAGACGACGTTGATGACAACGATAGTAAAGATGATCTTGATAATATTAGGTTAGATGGTGGTGAAAATAACGGGGAAGCTCTAGTGGACGGGGATGGTCAAGAGGTGGTTGTTAGTTTTAATGACTTTATCTTTGATGCTTTGTTATTTGACGACGGTGTTGATGGTGCTCCTGTGAATAATGAAATTCACAGCAACGATGAAGGTGGCCGCGATGATGAGGTTGTTGTCAACAATGAGGTTGTGGAAGATGAGTTGTATGAACCTCTAATTAGGAAACTAAGGGTTAATATACTTTCAAATTTAGGGTTACTTCATAATTTTCTAATTAGGTTAAGATATATTAAGGGTTAATCTACTTTCAAATTTAGGGTTAGTTTATAAATCTCGAATTAGGCTAAGACATATTAATGGCTAATAGGCTTACAAATTTAGGGTTAGTTCATGATATTCAACTTAAGTTATTTTTTAAAAATCCAACTCAAAAAAAGGAATTAATTTAGACAAAATATTTGTTGATAAAACTTAGGAAAGTATATATTTTAATTGATCAGTTACAAATACAATATTTTAGGAAACAAATACAAATCACATAAGTAATTTCCTTTTTTAAGATTTTGCAAATTCTCAGCCAATTTATAAAATTTTCAATTTCAGCCAATTTTTACAATTTTTTCGCCATTTTTAAATACAAAACAACATATAAATCATTGAGGGTTCGAACCTCAACAAGAACATTTTTTTTATTTATGACCTAATTCCACAATAACCTGAATTTAATTAGGGTTAGACAAAATAAAGTCAATTGAATTAGGGTTCATGATTTTGCGAATTGGTTATGTCAAATAAACGTCAAATTAACTTTTTATAATCAAACAAAAATAGTTAGGCCGAAATTAATAAGAACTTTATTTGAATTACTTAAAAAGATTACAACTAGAATTGAAAACAAACTGAAAAACGTGGGAAACCAAATAAAAATACTAATCAAAATACGATATTTTATCTAAAATTGGAGGCGCCTAATCGCGCGTGCAGGCAACCGATATCGATCCCTAGTCCTCCATTMTGGATGCGTAGGAGGAGGAGGTGTAGGATGATCAGGAAAATATTCATCTTTTTCCCGAACATCTATTGATCGTCCACAACAGGCATTGGGAGATACTCCAAGTCACCAACTTGATGCCATTTAAGACGGTCATCAGGCAGAATTCCTGTATTTTTCTCGTTGTACACCTCCTCATAAATGTACTCCATATTTTGGCACAGGGTACTATATAGAGCTTTTTCAAATTCCTTCTTCGGAAGGATGTCAACCATTGCTCGTACAATCCTACGTGTTTCCAACACATCTTGTGCGCGAGCTTTCCTTTCACGTTCAAGACAAATTTCTAGCAAACAGTTTTGTAGCATAAGTTGAGCCATTTTGACATCTTAATTAGCCATTTCTAGTTTAGGGTTAGTTATTAGTAGGTTTTAAAATTGAGTTTGTATGAGTTAAAATGATGAAAGAGTTGTACTTAAATACAATCCTTAAATCAAAATTCCCACCACATTTTCCCTCCTAATTTTCCCTCCACATTTTCCCTCCAAAATTATCCACTAATTCCACAAAAAAAAATCTACCCATAATAAAATCCCCTAAAAAACGGAAACCATATTATACATTATAAATTATATTCTAATAAAAAGATAAGATATTAAAACAAAATAATTTTTATCCAAAATTAAGAAAAATAAAATAATTTATATTCTAATCAAATCATAATAATCACGAATAATTTAAGGAAATATTTAGCAAATTTTTGAAGGAATCTTTTTGGATATCATATCTCCTAAAATTAAGATTATTTACAAAAATAACAAAAATAAAATAATGGCCGAAAATAAGAGATTTCAATTAGGAAAGTTTGACTTTTAATGTATTAAGATTTTAAAACACCTTATATAATGAAATGTAATTGCATTGTAATCGTGCTGATACCCATTGCTTAACTGGTTACCAGTATACTTGCAAACACTAATAAACGTCTAATGCATCGCGTGTTCGAACCCTCCTAATAACGTTTTTTTCTTTTCATTTTTTGCCATTAATTCTACACTAACCTATGCAATTCACCCAAAAATTGAATTAGGGTTCATCATCCAATTTCAGGAATTGATTGAAATTGAATTATAGTTCAACATTATTGATAACAAAAATCGAATTAAATGGGTCATAATCAGTTGATTGATCGACTTATTGAATTGGGCTAAATTAGGGTTCATCGTCTTTTTTACAAAATTTAAACAAAAAATGAATTAAATTAGCCAATATTTTGAACGAATTCCACTAATTCTATTAGGGATTGTCAATTTTATTAATCTAATTGATTAAGGTTCATCATTTACATTAACATGTTTGAATTAGAGTTAGGAAAAACGAAGTCAATTAGAGAAAAAATTGTTTCACGATTAATTTGAACACTAATTAAATTTTAAGATCGATGAACCCTAATTAATTAGAAATATCGATTTAAAAAAACGTTTCACGAATTTGAAATATTAGGCTAATTAGGAAAATAAATGATGTAAACTACTAAGTCGATTTAAATTAATTAGAAATATAAAAAAAATCGAGTATAAATGATGTTAACTACTAAATCGATTTTAATGTGAAATATTCAGGATAATTAAGAAATTTGATTTTAATTAACTACAAATGCTAAATGGAGAAAATAAAACAAATATACAAAATAACCATAAATAATATAAACTAACTCTAGTTGATGATTTTACTATATGTGCAAAATTACTAAACTAACCCTAAATTAATCAAAGCCAAATAACCATGGTTAGCCACGTGTCAAATACCTATTGGATTGTGTATACAATTTTCATACACAATGTGTATGTCTAGCCTTTTCGTATATAGAGGTAAGTGTTGATATTTGCAGTTACCCATCCACAATCATTTACGGTAATCCTCTCTTTGCTAACTTTCCTTTCTTTATTTTTACAAATTCTAAATCCCTTTTAATGATACTCATTATATTTTTAGTAGCCTCTGAAAAATGAAATATCAACACTTACCTATATATCAAAAGAATACTAATTTCTTTTTGTATGAAAGTGAAGTATTTGATTCGATATTCTCTTTTGTTTAGCAACTTCTAATTTCATTGTTTAATTTTGTTATTTTGTGAATTGCGAAATAAATGACATAATTTGCAGGAAATTAAGTGTGACATTTGCTAAGGTATAAGATTAGTCAAACTTTGATCATATTAGTCAATACTCCGTATTTCTATTGTCCTATGTGATCTTGGATTGAATATTTCATTGTTTTTTTGTGTTGTAGCATGAAGAGTGTAAGAGTTAGACTATAAGCTATTGCATTTTACAATGTATAATTAATGTTGTCGGACTAATATGCTTCAATATTAATGTGCTTCTTTTTGTGATTGTATTTGTAGGTCCAATTCATTTTGAGATTTAGGAGAAAAGTTGAGATTTCTGCAATACTCGATCAAAAGTTTAAATATTGAACATGTTATAATATTTCATGGGAGTTGAAAACTGGTTTTTCAAATGTCATATGAGCCACATGAACAACACACTGTAGGGTAGAAGGACTCAAATAAGTAACGGGCTGATTTTGGAGTGGTATTTGCCCCACCTTTTGTAATAAAACTTTGTACAAATGACTTTGTATATGCAAATACGCCATTGTCCCGGCTCCCTTGATGTAACTCGACTATTGTGACTTTCTTAATTTATAATATAAGTTTGTTCTTATCCCAATTAAAAAAAAAAAAACAGGAAGATCTAAAATATCTCCTTACACCAGTACAAGTACTTGGGGTAAGAGATTTTCCTAACAAAATTTTACGGTAATTGATGGTGGGATTTGTCGTGAACTTCCAATCAAAAAAAAATTATAAAAACCCAAATTAAGTAGTATAATAAGGGCGTCGAACCACAAGAATGGTGCGGTTAGATTGGTATAAGTCTTTGTATTGCTCTAGTTTAGTCGGATGTAAAACATGTGAATAATTTACTAAGCTAACAAACTAGATTACGATATGAAGTAAACACACTCACACAAGCACGAAACAAAGAGAAGAGAGGCTAGGGTTTCAGGTTCGTCTAGGTAGGTAGAGGGAAATGCAAAGGTCTACCAGAAATGGGCCAAGGTTACGGTGTGACACCCCGCTATTTATGACACCATAATATAAC
>VHZZ01014916.1:27288-39150 GCA_009801015.1 Silene noctiflora
AAACGAGGCATGTTCTTAGACGGATTTCATGTTCGACCTCAAATTTTGAAATGGTGAAAAATCGGGTTGTCTCGGACTAGGGCTGCTTGTGTCGTTTTCTTCACTTTGGGTGTGTCCCGGTACCAGTGTGGTGTAGGTAGAACTGATTCTCATTCATATATTTGTTGTGTTGCATAATCATATTTCATATGTAGTGTCTTATATGTTTATATTATTGAAACTGACCATTTGTGGTTATGTGTAAATTGTCACTTATTCTCGGGGTGGCCTGTGTCGATCCGTATGATATTTCCAATCATATTGGGAGCAGGTTATGTACAGGTTGATTTGGTGTGACGCTGGAGACGAGACGAGCCTCAAACTTGGAGTCGACGCGAGTCGAGTAGATGACATAGTTGTTAGCTGAGTTGTATTTGTAGAATCCACTTGTTATTTATTTATCATGTATGTAATCACTCAACAGCTTATTTATGTTAATTGTTTCTTAATTACAACTCTGATTCACCGCCTCGGGAAACCGAGATGGTAACATTCTCCCATTATCTTGGCCGGGCAAGAAGGGGGTATTACAATGAGTTGATCTTGCATGGTCATTAGTTTGTATGCCCCATGGCCAACAACACCCTCCACCTGAAATGGTCCTTCCCATTGGTGGGCAAATTTGCCAGCTTTCTGATTTTTGTTGTTTGGGAACATCTTTCTGAGGACTAGATCTCCTACTTCCAGGGCCTTGATACTGATATTCCTATTATAGGTTCTAGCTACAGACTATTTGTAGAAGGCTAGGCGTATGTGAGCGCTTGCCTATTGTTCATCTATAGTGTCCAGACTTCTGGTTATTTCCACCTGGTTTAGTTCCCCTTTCATACATCTATACCTATGAGTGAGGACCATAACTTCTGACGGTATCACTGCCTCTGCCCCAAACACCAGGCTGAAGGGTGTTTGGCCTGTTGTTATATTTGGGGTTGTCCTATCTAACCACGACACTAAGGGTAGCTCATCTTCCCATTTCCCTATTAACTCCTCATGCCTTTTTCTCAAGTTTTCAACGATAATTTTGTTGTTGGATTCAGCCTGCCTGTTGGATTGAGGGTTTCTGGGTGCTGAATTTTTTTAGGGCAATATTCCACCTAGCACAGAATCCCTCAGCATTGTCTAAAACAAATTATGACCCGCTGTCGCATATGATTTCTGTAGAAATTATAAACCTGCAGAGTATGTTACGTTTGATAAAGAGATTACTTGCTTATCTATTTCCTCAGTAAACGCCTCTGCTTCTATCCATTTTGAGAAATAATCTGTCATCGCCAGCATGTATACCATGTTCCACGAAGCCCTAGGTAGTAGATTCAAAGTATCCATAACCTAGGTCATGAATTGCCATGGTGAGATAATGGAGTGAAGGCGTTCTTCCGGCTGGTGGATCTTTGACGCTGATCTCTGGAAGGCGTCACATTTGTTTCACGTATTCTACTACATCTGCGCGCATCGCAGGCCAGAAATAACCTTGCCTGAGAGCTTTGTTTGACAGACTTCTGCCCCCTACATGGTTTTCACATTCTCTACTGTGGATGGGATGCATGACCGTCTTTGCCTCTACTTTATCTAGGCATCTTAGGTAAGGTCCTGCTAATAACTTCCTGATAAGTACATTGTCAACTAGCACAAATCTAGAGGCTTTGATTTTGAAACCCCTTACCTCCCTCCTATCAGCTGGGAGCTTGTCTTCCTTTAACCAATCCAGGTAGGGTTTTCGCCAATTAGGGTCAGTTTTCTGCTCATCTGTGTTCATTAGTATCCTAGCTCTATTCACCTGCTCTAGATTCTGCTGTGTGTCCAGCTTACCTCCATTTGTCACCATCATCTTTTGTATTGTCGGTTCTAGTACATGGACTATTGGTATGCTAGACAGCTCTATTGGCTTTAACGTTCCCTCCAAGGTTTCTAGGGCGTCAGCTTCAACGTTCTACTCCATGGGAACCTGGTCTATCTTGAAGGTTTTGAATTTCTGTTTCAAGCCTTTTGCTAGCTTAAGGTAGGCTATCATCTCCAAGTCCCGAGCTATGTAAGAATCATTTATATGGTTAACTATAAGCAGGGAGTCGCTATATACCTGCAGGTTCTTGATTTTTAGGTCAAGTGCCATCTGCAGACCTAATATGAGTACTTCATACCCTACTTCGTTATTTTTAACTTTGAATTCACACTGAACTGCCTATACTATTAGGTCCCCCTATGCAAATTGTAGCACTTGGCCTACTCCTGCTCCCCTCTGGTTCGAAGCTCAATCTGTGTGCATTGCCCAGATTTCACACTCCTCTTATCTTCTTCTAAGGTCAGCACGTCTTTTTCAGCCTGGTCTTGGATAGTTTGGCTGAAGTCTGATACGAAGTCTGTCAATTCATATGACAGGATTGCAATTCGTGGCTCATATTGGATTTCCTCATTATGGATTGCAGAGGGCATTTAGTTACAACATGTATAGTATGGGATTCGAAATAGGGGCGCAGTTTATACGATGCAGTGACAAGTGCGAGCACCAGTTTTTCAAGAGATGTGTACCTGGTCTCTACAGATAGTAGAGACTTGCTTACATAGTAGACTGGCTGTTGCACCTTATCCTGCTCCCTTACTAAGACTGCACTAACTGCTACCTCCGTCACCGATAGGTATAGATACAGAGGCTATACCTGCTCTGGTTTTGATAACAGTTTTAGGGAGCTGAGGTAACATTTCAGTTCTTTGAACGCCCTTTCATGTTTTTCAGTCCATTCAAACTTTTGGCTTTTCCTAAGTTTGTCATAAAATAGCCTACATCTGTCTGAGGATTTAGAAATGAATCTGCTTATTGTTGTTACCTTTCCTGCCAGCAGTTGGACGTCTTTTGGCCTTTCTGGTAATTGTGGTTGAAGCACTATTTTGATCTGTTCTGTGATGGCCTCTATTCCCCTTTGCATCACTGTTTACCACGAGAGCTTTCCTGATGACACCCAAAACTACATTTGGATGGGTTTAACTTTATTTTGTATTCCCTTAGTGTTTCAAAGGTGCCTGCGAGGTGTTCCATGTGCATATCAGCTTTCCTCGATTTCACCACCATGTCGTCGATGTATACCTCCATTGTCTTTCATATTTGATCCTTAAACATCTTGTTCATTAGCCTCTGGTAGGTAGAGCTTGCGTTCTTCAACCTAAAGGGCATTAAGTTGTAACAATAAATCCCCCTTTCTGAAATGAATGTTGTCTTTTTCTGGTCTCCTAGATCCATTTTGATATGGTTGTAGCCACTCCAGGCGTCCGGGAGTGTTAACATCTCATGTCCTCTTGTAGCATCGACCATGGCCTCAATGTGTGGCAGTGCGAAAAGGGTCTTTTAGACACGCCTTGTCTAACTCTGTGAAGTCCACATAAACTCTCCACATGCCATTCTTTTTTTGTACCACTACCACATTTTAGAGCCACTCTAGGTACCTAACTTCACTGATTTTTCCTGCTGCCAGCAGGTTATCTACTTCCTGGTTTATGACTTGGTTCCTTTCAGCTACAAATTTCCTCCTCCTTTGATGTACTGGGTTACACTTTGGATCCACACTTAGCTTGTCTGTTATGATGGATGGATCTATTCCTATCATATCGTCATGCGACCACGCGAAGCAATCCATGTTAGCTTTAAGAAATCAATTAATTGTTGGTGGAGTTTACCTGTACACTCTGCCCCTATTAACACTATCTGTTCTGGATGCAGTTTGTCCAGGTTGACTTGATCTAGTTCTTCTGCAAGTGGCTCAATATAATGAACCTGGACGCACTAGCTTTGTAATTTCTATGTTGGGCCTTCCTGTTGATTTTAACGCTTGCTTGTAGCATCCTCTGGCTTCCTCCTGATCTCCACGTATCTCTTCTACCTGCTACGACACGGGGAATCTTACGCACTGGTGGTATGTTGACGGTACTACTTTCATCTGGTGTAGCCATGGCCTTCCAAGGATGACGTTATAGCCTTGTAGGTTGTTGGACCATCGATGACTAGATATCTCGCTTGCTTGTTGATCCCCCCTGCATAAGTTGGGATTACGATTACTCGAAGTGAATGGGCAGTTTCTCCACTAAATCCTACCAATGGGATAGTCTTCCATTGCAGATCTTTCTCGATGTACCCCATGTCCTTTATGGTCTCTAGCATGATTAAGTTAACCGAGCTCCCCATGGAGACTAGAACCTTTCTTAGTCTGCAGTTCCCCATAGACAAAGTTATGATCAGTGCATCATGGTGCTCCTGGTTATCCTGGATGTCCACTTCATCAAAGGTGATAGTTGGTAGGTCACTATGGGTGACCCAGCAAGAGGATTCCAGCCTATCCCCATTGACTCCAGTGGCATGCCTCTTTTCAGCTAAGTATTTCAAGCCACTCAGATTTGACCCGCCTGATGTCACGTTTATTGTCTTTGTGCACATGGGAGGTGCAGAAGGCATAGCTTGGATTGTGGAGCCCACCTTACCGTACTGCCTGCCCCCATGTAGTAACAGGTGGTTCAAGTTTCCCAGATTATATTGATGACTTATCTCTTTTCGCAAAGTGATGCAATCCTCTTTATTATGCCCAATATCATCATGGAACTTGCACTTCTTCTAGCTATCCCTCTTCCATGATTGTAACTCCACTGGTGGCCTAGGCCACTTTACCTTGCTTCCCAATTCCTTCAATGCCTGCAGAAGTCCAGCTATCCCAGTTGTGAATCCGTATTCGCTCAACTTGGGGGGCAGTTTTGATTCTTCCTTCCATTATCATGCTACGTTGTGTACTGTCTGGCTGTAGGGTTTGGATCTTTCCTCCTTCTTTTCCGCTGAATATTCTTTCTTGACCTCTCCATACTTGGTATGCTTCTCCTGCATAATGCATCCTCTTCTAACCTGATTGCTATTGCCGCCTTAGTTTGAACGTCTTCAAAGGTGCGACAGGGGTACCTGATCAGATCCTTGTAAAGATCTAAGTCATGATGGAGCCCCTAGCGGAACGCTTCTATGGCTATAGGTATGTCACATCCTCGTATTTCCACCTTCTCCTTGTTGAACCTGGTGACAAAGTCCCTCGTATTCTCCTCAAATTCCTGGACCACCCTATACAAGTCACTAGTCTGCTTTTCAGGTTTTCGGCTTCTGATAAACTGTTGAGTGAATGCATTTACCAAGTCAGTGAAGGTGGATATGGACCTGTTTGGCAGAATGACGAACCACTACAAGGCTTCTTCTGATAGTGTTGATCGATTCGAACCCTTTGCACATGCAGCCTTCGTTCAGGGGTCTCGTTATTGTTATCACCGTCATCTTTTATTTGAACTGGCTGATGTGGTTAAAGAGATCCACTATGTCATCATAGAGTGTCATTGTGGGAGCGTTGAATCCCTTTGGCACGGTAACCAGTGTTATTGCATCTATAAACGGTTAGTCTCCGTAGTTATCGGGGGCTGCCTTCTCCAGGGGAACAGACATTCCTGGGATCCTAGTGATCAAATCTCTGAGCTCCTGATACCGCTGGTCCCTAATGCTGTTGTACCAAGAATAGGGATTGTATGTAAGTTGATGAGAATTCTGGACGTTGCCCCTTGACATAGTAGCCATAGGATTTTGATGGTGGGTGGTTAGAGGGGTTACTGTCACCAAGGATCCTGATTGTCAGCCCGTGACCTGTTGACTAACAAGTCCTACACCATATATCTAGTTAGTCATAATGGAATCATTAGAAGGCGTACTACATGGTATAAACTCTGTATTGTCAATAATTTGCGGGTCGTCGGGCATCAAGCACTCTATTCCCTGTGCAATTATCCCTTCTGCTAGTGGAGTTCCTATGAGATCCAATCTGGTGGCCATGTCTGAGGGGAATTGACGTGCATATTCCCTGCTACTTGATACCTTGAATGGACGGCTCACCGTTTGAGCCTACCACCTGTTCCATGTTGGAGTGGGAGTATATTTATGTTCTCTTCTGCTGCTTCAGCCCTAGAGCTTCTATTATATTCCCTCATGTTGTTGAGTGATCTCTGCAGGGCGTCCATCTCACTGATTATAATTTGAGTGGGATTAGGTGGTGGCGGAGCTTGGTGCTTGGCATGGCTTGCTAAAAGTTTAACTCTTGTTCCCCCTAGACGGGTCCTACTTCTTTCTCCGCCCTAGGATGCGCTGTTGTTGCGCTAGACGCCTTGGGGGCAGATGCCTGGCTTTGGGAGGTGGATTGGATTTTGAAGGAGGTCCTGACATTGAGGTTTGCCCCCTGACGGAGATACGTGCGGTGGACTTTGTGACATTGGAAGTGGCTGGCTTCCCTCATTCCCTGGAATGACGTGCTTATTCTCGGACATGTTGGATCATGTTGTGAAACGAATAACGATGATGACCACTATGCCCCACGATAGGCGCCAAATTGGTTTGATAAATTTTACCGAGTTGAGGAGTAATTAGGGTTAATGTAGTCTTATTCGTTTATCGTGTAATTATGTGATTATGTATGGAGTTGTATGGTTGTTGTGTAAATAATAAAGAACGTAAACAAAGGAAATTGACACAAAGAATTTAGTGACGCGGAAAACTCTATGTGGGAAACAACCGCGGGAAGGAGACGGTATCCTTCCAAGATGTTCACTAGCAATAATAATGTAGGTCACGAATACAATTAAAGGCAAACGGCTCTTATCGCTAGTCATAGGGTTGTGGATGTGTATGTATGAATGAATGCCTCCTCTGATTTTCCTTGTATTTATATAGGACTAAACCCTTGTAGGGTTCAGCGTACTTGCTCTCCAAGGATGTCGTTGCCTCATTTAACGGGCTCTTGTTCCATCGCCCTATGCTCAGCTACCCATGACCCATGGGCTCACACCCTACTTGCTGGGCGTCTTGTCGGATGGTCCATTATTCCGTTTTTTCACTTCTTGCTGGGCCTCTTCTTACACCATGGCCCATCTATGCGAAATTGGGCCCAAACAATATTATATATTCTTTGTACAAAAAATTCTTTATCTTTATGGCTTAATAATATTATGTTATTGTTAAAAAAAAAAAAAGAACATCCAAAATTTTGAATCGACTAAAAGAGTTTGTGAAAAGATAATTATATTCAGTAACAAGACCAAGTATTTATACAGGAGGAATAAACACAAACTATGTCCAAAGTGTCAGAGAGATACCGTAGTACACGTTTAAGAGCAGCCTAGTGAACACTAGTTGGACGATGCATAAACTGCGACAGCTTGTTGACAGCGTAAGCAACATCGGGAAGGGTAAGGGAGAAATACTGGGGACCCCCTCCTAACGTGAAAAATGAAGTGGGGTCAGAGAGTACTTCACCATCAGTAGCGAGGAGCCGAGAAGAGGGGTCCATAGGAGTATTGGCAAGTTTCGAGTCAAGCATGTGGGATCGGGTAAGAAGATCAATCACATAACAGCGTTGGTTGAGAAACAAGCTGTGAGACGTAGGACGAACCTCGACGCCAAGAAAATATCCAAGGGAGCCAAGGTCCTTCAGAGAAAAGCTTCGAGTAAGAGAGGAAATAAAGGCAGACACAATTCCAGAATTCGGGCCCGTCACAATAATATCATAGACATAAACCAAGATATAAACAGGGGACGAGCCATGGAAAATAAAAAGAGATGTGCCAGCAAGAAAACTGACAAAACCATCAGTGAGTAAGTAACAACAGAGTTCAGTGTACCACGCTCATGGACCTTGTTTAAGGCCATATATGGTCTTATGGAGTTTACCGACATGATCGAGGAAGTTAGAGCCATCAAAACCCGAAGGTTGAACCATGTACACTTCCTCGGAGAGGGATCCTTGCAAGAAGGCGCCATTGACATCAAGTTTTCGAAGAGAACAATCATTAGTAACAGCAAGAGTAAGCAACAAACAGACTGTAACCGATTTAACAATGGGAGTGAAGGTTTCAGTGTAATCTAGGCCAAGGCGTTGGTGAAAGCCTTTGGCCATAAGGTGGGATTTGTGTTTGTGGATGGTACCATTGGGATTGAATTTGATGCGAAATACCCACTTACACCTGACAGCATTAATGGAGGGTGAAGAAGGAATAAGTTCCCACGTCTTATTTGCAAAAAGATCTTTGAATTGAGACTTCATTATGTTAAACCAAACAGGGTCAGCGAGAGCTAATTTGACATATTTAGGTTCAGTTAGGGTAAGTTGGGAAGATAGGTTCATCATGTTGCGGGGTTTAAAGATGTTGTTCGATGCTCGAGTGTTGTAAGGGTGAGGGAGAGTTTGAGGGGGAGGGTTGGTAACATGAGTAGGAGTGCGAGGGGATGGTGAGGAAGAGGCAACGGCTTGGGTAGGAGCATGGGCAGGAGCAGGTACTGTTGTAGTGACGAGTGAGGATAGGAAGGGGAACGGACTTAGTGCACCAATAATCAACGGTTGGGAGAGGGGTGGATCAAGGGTTACGGTTGTGAAAAGGACAGGAGTGCTCAACTAAAGCGGACATGGCGAGACAAGTATATTCGATTACGGAGATAAGAGTGTTGACTAAGTGAGTAACCAATGAAGACATAGGGAATATACTTAGATCAAGTTTATGGGACGGGAATACGCGAAGCTACGGATATCATAAGCATCCGAAACTTCGAAAATTTTCATACTTTGGGGGACGTCCAAAGAGAACAAAGTACGAACTGACATTTTGTAGTGTGGGAGTGAGGAGGCGATTAATGAGATAAGTAGCAGTTTGAAAATCATGAGTCCAGTACTCAAGAGGAACGTGTGAATGACTTTGAAGACAGATACCGGTTGTGACAATTTGACGATGATGACGCTCCGCATACCCATTGTGTTTGGGAGTGTAAGGCGGAGAAGTGAGATGGGAGATACCGTTTGAGGCGAGATATGGAGTAAGTTTCTGAAGTTCTCCCCAATTTCAGAGTACATGGTATGAAGTATGGTTGAGAAGTGTTTTTGAACAAGTTCCTTGTATTGTGTAAAGACAGTGTGATGTAGGAGCCAAGGGTTCACTCAACTACACAACAAACCACCAAGAGACAGTTCTGACCCGTCAAGGGAATTGGCTTGAATCCTTAAGGCAAATATCCAACCAAGGGAACCAACTCATTTTCCATCCATGATAAGATCCTAAGGTACAAAAACATCTCGGAGAAGTTTTTCAAATAAACCTCAGAAGGTCCTCTAAACAGGTTCACAAGTTCAGGGTCCAATATGGGGAGGAGTCGGCATTGTACTTGTTTATGAAATGTTAAACTCCTTGCTTTTGTATGATTGAATCATAATATCTAAATAAGGTCATTGGGGGGTCATATTAGTCCATATCAAACCTAGAAACAAGCATCAAGAAAGCCAAACACAAGCCTCAAGGGACCTGAATTGTCTTACCATTTTAGGAAAGAAACAAGAGTGCTTTATTTTGCCTTTTCTGAACAATGAACCAACCTGTTTATGTCAGTTTTATCCGTCCTTATTAGTAGACTTTTGTATGGCATTTTGACACCCTTAGATGTTATCTTAAATCAAGGGTAGAGCTCATAAGTGTAAGCTCCATATAAAGAGCCTTTTGTCAAATATAATATTCAGATTTGCTGAATGAAAAACCATAGAGTTTCAACACTCTTTTATCCAATTAACTTGTTCTTTGCTTAGTTAAATTTCAACAACTTGTGCCTTAATTAGTTATTAGCTTGATATTAGCTTCATCCCTTGTGCATTGCTTAGGTGATTTAGTTAAGCTCAAGATTCACTGTACTTAAAGTTATTTGTATTGTGCTTGATGCTTTAAATTCAGGGTTTTATCTTTGTTTTCCTTGTTAGTTTCGTGTGTGTAATAAAAAATAACATTGACCCCTACGTTGGTGTATCAAATTGGTCATCAGAACACAAAAAAATAAACATGAGTGAAGAGAGACTTGCTGGAATGGAAACAAAGATTGATAGCGTTGTTGGTGCTGTGAATGAGTTGATGTCCAACATAGATTTGGAGGAAGAGGCAGAGGTCATGGGAGAGGAGTGATACTACCATCACCACCAAGGGGAAGGCCACCTGAGGAGGACGAGCCATCTGATTTAGATGACAGCACAAGGAGCAAGTTCTCCATTCCTAGGCACATTGAGAGGCATCTCAAGGTAGAAATCCCTGACTTTTATGGTATTTTAAACTCAGATGACTTACTAGAACGGTTAAGATTGGATTTTTTAATCCGTCCCTTAGAATAGAGAAGTTGAGTAAAGAGGCACCAAAAACATATAACAAGCCAGCTACTCCTAGACCTTACACTGGGGTTAGAATTGGTGAGAATTCAAGACCTTCTTTGGTTGTGAACAAGGGCACCTTTGACAAGGGTAAAGCACTGATGGGTCAGAAACCAACTCCCCGTTTAGCTGAGAGGAGGAAATGCTACTAATGTCAAGGGTATAGGCATTTCAAGAAGTATTGTCCTTCTAAGAGGGATCTCACTGCCTCAGAAGTTCTTGAATGGGAAGAGGAAGGACTTGTGGAGTATGAGCCAACAGAGGAGGAGTTGAGTGAGACAGAAGAGGAGCATGTTGATGCCCTGGTTGTGGCTCCAGCTGGTTCAGGCCATAGCTTGGTCCTTTGGCGGGTTATGCATTCACAACTGTAGATACTCTGTATCTGCGGAGTCCCCACCCGATGATTATAGGGCTATAACATATTTTGTAAATTATTATGATTAATCGACAATTTGTATGAAAGTGCGTTGGAAAACCCAAAAAAATGATTTCAAAAATGAAAAACACCTCAAAACATGAAGCAAAAATGGACCCGAATGATACCAAAAAGGGACTGTTTTGTGAACACACAAAAACGAAAGGAAATGGGCTGTTTTGGAGTCGTTTTTTTGGGCTCKGTTTCCTAAACATTTTTTGTGAGTGTTTATTTGTATTAATTGTGGAACATAATAAAGGRTATGRCTTAAMATGTTGAATCAAGTTAAGCCTAGGATATGGCTTGAACAAAGCACTAAGCAAATGTTCAAGTCTCGGGCTCAATCAAGCACTAAGCAAAGACCGAGACACCATGATTAAGGAAGACTAAAATCGAGACAAGCCGAACCACTATCGACTTAGTTTTCTTAATCGAACAACCAAGACAAGACTAACCACTTTTGGTTGGTTTTAAGAGAAGTCATTTGGGACTTAACTCTCAGTTTTGAGTGTTAAAAACTTCAATTTTCATTCATCTCAAATCTGATTTGTTACATGTGCTTTGCTTGGTTTATATAGACCAAGTCGTACATTCTTGACCCTTGATTACAACCTACATCTAAGGGCCACGAAAGGAGCTGCAAAACAACAATAAAACAGTAGCCTATGCGTTACACAAACTGAAATTGAAAAGGACATAAAGTAATAAAGTAGAAAAGGTAAACTAATAGTCCAAGCTTCTTTGTTTGCTTCTCCAACCCTTATGTGAGCAAGGGACTGACTTTGGCAGCTTCAAAGGACCGGTGGGGATGCCTTACAAGACCTCCAAAAGTCTTTTGAACTTTGTTGGATCAAAATAGGAAGGTAGAAAGCGACATTCAGCTCGTACTCCAAAAGCGCAACAATTGTGATACCCAGCTGCTTTTAGCTTGGATTTCTTGGGATTAAAAACCCTTTAGGAAAATTGTTCCTAGACAACAATACTCTAAACCCATCATAGAAGAGTCCTATGCGAAGAAAAACCATATGTTCTTAGACGAAATTTTGAGTTAGAGCGCAATTTCTGACCATGTACCAAAACCGAGAACTAGTATAGCATGAGCGGACTGTTTTGCTTCATATCTCCTAGCTCAAGTTGATTCAAAATATCCAATATGATTCAAATGAAAGCTAATGAAGTTAG
>VHZZ01014927.1:15775-29025 GCA_009801015.1 Silene noctiflora
CGTAAGACTGACTTACTCGATCGAGCAAGTGACTTACTCGATCGAGTGACCCTTACTCGATCGAGTACCACCCCTACTCGATCGAGTACCCATCATGCAGAGCTTGATTCCAAAACTGACATAACTTACTCGACAGAGTAAGCCCTACTCGATAGAGTAGCTACAGGCACAGAAAACCGTAGTATTACAACTACATTTTTCATAAAATATCTTTTATAGAACTACTTATTCTTTTTAGCAGTATTTAGTACCGTATTGAATATATGTAAACTATATCTTTCGTAAAATTATATTCCCCTCCAATGCTAGGTTACAATTAAAGGTGGCCAACGAAGAAAGCCAACTCACTCCTGCCCGCCACATTGGGTATAGATTTTGGAGACCCGCCTAACACACCACACGGCACGGTGGAACCCGTCCTTGGCCCCAGGGCGGGCCAATGCAGCTCCCCCTTTAACATGACCCGGTTAAACACGTTAACCTTGTGAAAAAAGATAAAAATTACACAGGCTCAACTCGGGCCGCCACAACCATACCCCAAATAAGTCGTGTCTAGGACCAAATATTAGTCGTAGCGCGGTGGGGCCCGACAATACCTGCAGTTGTGCCGTGGCCGGACTACTACACCCCGTGCACGAATAGACTCGCATCAACCCGGTCCAGTGGCCAACCCTAGGTACATCTAGATGTAGCAATGTGTTTAAAGCGTGTCAGGTTATACAGGGTTCGGTTTGTGTCGAATTAATAACGATTTTTTGTCCATTATTGTTCATATTAAGTCATTGTTGAGTGGGGCATCATCGGATGACAAGTTGGGTCGGGTTCGGTTCGATTAGGTTAATATCGAGTCAACATGTATTCTATCTTATTTATCTAATTTTGGATTAATAATTTCATATTAACTGTAACACCCCCAAACACCAAGGTGCCTTACAAAGACCACCCTAGCATATGAAGATGCTACCATCTCGGTTGCCCGAGGTACAGTATATCAAAAGTGACCATTAAGAAACAACATTTAAAGTCCAACTGTTTAAATTCCGTACAACTTATAAACCAAAACCAAACGTACGATAAAAACTGTCTCAACAAAACAACAACTAGACGAGAAACTGTCATAAGACTACAGTGGAAGACTAGACTCAAGACTAGTGATGACTCCATCTCAGCCAGATCCCGCGAGCTATCCATATGATTACCTACTAGACACTGTTCACCATCTCCGAATGGATCACCATAGTTTTCAAAACACATACACGGGGTTAGTTACTGAATAAACAATATAAGAGTCGTACACAAACCATACATCACATGCAAACCATACATCACATTTCCCACACTCCATATCACACCGAACACCTGACTACACACTAAATGTGTAGTCCTGCCAGATTACCCATCGCAACAGGTAATCCACTCCGCCAGTGGGGACCGCAGCCGTACCACCCAAGCCCCGCTCAAAACCATAGAGCGAATAACCCAATGATCATTAATGTGCACATCCCCCTTGTGACGGGAACCACAAGGGGCGAACAAGGGCGTGAAACCATTCCCGCAAATGACTCCACTCAGCCAAGGGCGCACCTCGCGAACCATATACAAATAATACAACAACCATTCCACAATATGCTAAACATGCCAATATAATTATGTAATTACAATCACCATACAATCATGCCACACAACATTCTTATACCATTTAAACAGTAACCGGGTAGGGAAACCCTACTTGAGACGGAAATCACCACACAAGCACGGAATGATCAAAAAGCCTCCTCTACGAAGTCACCTCTTATACAATAAACATGCAATTACGATTTATTCAACAATTAACCCCAAAACCCCCTAGTTACTCAATTTAGGGCTTTGACAACATTAACGAATCAACATAAAAATGACATTGTTAATTGTAATCATAAAAATGACATTGTTAATTGTAATGAACATAAGAAAAAATGCCTTTCCCTCCCTGCACAATGAGTGTTTTTATCGGATGAAGTAGCGATTTTATTGGCGATTAGCTTCTTGTTTGCCTCTTTGAGTTTAAATGAATTACCGACTTTATCAGCGGTCAGATTCTTGCCTAAATGCTTTTCTTCTAAGAGTGAAGATTCTAGCTTAATAAACTAAGGAGGAGTGTCTTTTCAGCTGCAGCTTTTCGCAAACTGCCAATTTTAGCTTAATAAATAGGTATACAATGTAAACCTGACATTTCGGCTTGTAAACAACATCATTAAGATTGAATTTCATGGATGACCTTTGGAGTTTAAAATTAGTTTGAAGATAAAAACTAAAGTTCATTTCATGTTCTATTTAGGGAGTTCAGTACACCTCTTTCGTGTTGTTTACTACTCCCTCCATTCATCTGGTATTTTGAACAAATTTATGAAAGTTACATGAATGGAGGGAGTAATATACATCTGGTGTCAAATTTCATTTTATGCTTTGTCAATAACTAACTTTCTCTATCTTTTCCATTTAGCCTCATTTTCCATTTTTCGTGAGGAGAAATGTGAATAATGAGGCTAAAACGAAAAAACAATACAGGGAGCACTATTTTGACGGTCATGCTAAATGAAATAATTACGAAGCACTCGTATTAACACTGTTGAGTGATACCTTAATCATTCTTTACTTCTTAAAAAAATATTCTTTACTTGGTAAACTTATGATTTATCTTGGGAAGACCAAGGAAAGGTAGAAGTCAGTGAATAGAAAATATTACTTTGCTTGAGAGTGATAGATATTCAGATCCTTTGCTTCCTTACTGTTGGAGAATACAAGGTTTTTTCATCTCCTATAAATTCAACGCTACATTTAACATTTTGTATTCAAAACTGCAAAATAATTGTTTCGTTTATTTTTTTTTACTGCTTTTTACACAATATGGATTATGCTAAGCAAGTTGTGTCAGGATCAGCTTTAACGAATGTTCTACTTGATTAACCAGGTAAGCAATTTTATGTCCCTCTTGTGTGTCTGTGTGTGTGTACGCGTCATACTGCTTCTATCACAAGGAGGGTAAAGATAAACGAGTGTGTACAAATCTTCTAATAGCGTTCCTTGTTTAAAATAATAATTAGTTCTCCCTCCATCCGATTAACACTCCGCTGTTTGCCTTTAATATTCAAGTGCATTCGACACTGACTGATATTTTTTCACTATACAATATTTACTATTTCTCTGAACATTCACTGAAAAATCGATTAAACCTACAACTTCAGTTCAGGTTATGCATTTTATTTATAAATTGTACTAATATCTATGATGTACCCTACCAAGATCTTATCCAAGACCAATTGCTAAAATTAACATGGTGAAAATACTTCCTCTGTTCATTTTTCATATTATAAGTATTTCTCACATTACGGGACACATCTTCATTCCTTCAATATCTCTCAAAATATGAGCAAATATGACTCCGTATGAAATATACACTCTGATTAAAACATCGAGTATTCGAGTCTTCAAAACAACCCATTGAATATCTGAGTCGCTCACAAGAAGCAAAAAAAGTATGTTGAACTTGTGATTTGTATTTAGCTACTTTACTTTTAAATTATATATCACATTTTTTTACCTATATTTCTAGCATTTGTACTTCCATTTGTAATTCTTCTGGTACTTCTCAAGCTACATCTTGGATATGCTATCGTCATCTACTCCTATATTTACTCCTATCTAACTGTCAATAACTCAGCTTGGTAATATTGTTACACTGTTTAATTCACTTCATCTATTTGCATTGTTGTTTGGTTTATAGTTATACCAGGATGGCAGATGTCAAATCAGCTGCTCAGTTGATTGCGAGATTACTAGTTGAGGAAGCAAAGTACCTAGCTAAGGTGAGAGAAAATGTGAAAGAACTACAGGACGAACTAGAATGGATGCAGTGTTTCCTGAGAAGCGCTGATGCAAGCCAACTTGATAATTCCATGGCCCGGAAGTGGGTTGCTCAAATAAGAGAATTTGCATATGAGGCTGAGGACACAGTTGAGAAGTTCGTAGTTAATATTAGGGGAGGAGGTCATGGCTACGTTAGTATGTTAAAAAAGTATTCCCTAATGTTTTGGAAAGTTATAGCGGTTCATCAGGTTGGAAAGAAGATTGATGCTCTGAAGAATAAAATGTCTTTTTTGACTGCCAAGCTGAATACCTATGGTATCAAGATTGAATCAGGAAATAACTCATTACTTTGGCTATTGAAAGCAAAGCATGGAAGTTACTTCACTTCTAAGAAAGAAAAGCTTATTGGACGAGATGCAGATGTGACTAAATTGTTAAATTTGTTGGCAAGTCTTCTACATTCCGAGTTAGTTCATTTAATTCTTGGAAGACCCTTTACTCTTTTCTTTTGTATGTATATGACACCTATGTAACTTGCTCTACCCAGGTTGCTGCAGAAGTAAACAAAGTGGATTCAACTCAACCCTCTTCTTCAAAGACGGTTCAATTCTCGATTCTTGATTTAAAAAGAGAGAGCAGAGTCGTTTCAATAAGGGGTGTTGGTGGTATTGGAAAGACATTTTTGGCCAAAGAAATTTTCCACCACCATGAAATCAGGAGAAGCTATCAGGCTTTTGCTTGGGCTTCCATTTCCCAGCCATGCCAGATTTCAGCTGTTCAGCAAGAGCTTCTCAGTGGTCTCACTTCCAAATCACGAGAACAAATTGCTCAAATGACTGATTGTGAGCTCAAACATCAGCTATGCAAGGTTCAGCGAAGGAAAAGATGTTTCATTGTGCTAGACGGCTTTTGGAAAGCCGAGTTATGGGATCAGCTAAAAGAAGCCTTTCCAATAACATGCTGCGACTTTAAGAGTACAATACTGTTGACCACTCGGACAGAGGATGTGGCAAAACATGTCCATGATCAGTCAGTCAATTATGAGCTTCCTTTCTTGGATCCCAGTCAGAGTAACTTGCTGCTTGAGGAAAAAATCAGAGATTCGTTAGATGATGGGATGCCAGGTATTTATGATAATAAGTTTGTGCTTTCTCTTTTTTCTTTGTTTATAACACACACGGAAAAATAAAGATAATTTGAAGAATCTATTTATCGTTAATGCTTAAAAGGGTAAGGATTTAATTTTACTTCTAAAGACTACTTTTTGGAGATTGATCGACCAAATGATGCTAACAATTGAAGAATGCGTATCCTACTGTTCAAATCTAGCGGATTGTTTTGGTTGACTATGCATTCAGAATCTGTTATTTTCCTTGTTAACTATGGTACTAAAGTATCAACCTCATTCTCATATATACCTAAAAAAAATGGGAAATTACGTTTTTACCATCATCATCTTAATCCCTGTTCTTCAATCTTTTCTCCTCTCATTGTGTGTTTGCACTGCTGCAATTATTGACTGTTGATGAATATATGAATACCATTTTATATTAATCATCTTCGTTTCAGTGGTTCATGACAAGAAAATAAGTTACCAAATTTTCCTCATTTCTCTCCAAAAAATACTCTCTTCTGTCAAGTCATTTCCCGACGTTTGAGTGGAATTTTGAACAAATGTATGGACATTACTTGAAAGGAGGGAGTACGCAAAAGGGATCGCGGTTAGATTTGGTAGCACGATGTTTCGGAGGGTCAGAGTAGACTTGGAAAATGGATCATTTGGCTAGGGTTCAGGACTTCAGGTCACTTCATTTTAGGTTAGGTCATTTTTGGTGCCGCATTTTCGGTTCAGATTGTTTTTCGGCTGGGTCATTACGAGCTATAAGTTCGTAATGGATAAATTCGGGTCATAATAGTAAATAATTTTGTTTGAAATTAGTTCTTTAGGGTCATTTTGGGTGCTATTGTGTCATTGCAGATCAGATCATTTTCGGGTTTGGGTTTAATTGTAATTCAACTTCGATTCGTACTTTTTGGGTTTGGGTCCAGTTTAGTTGGTCAATCAATGGTTCGTTCAAAATGATTCAGCTTTGTCAAGAATAGCTTGTACTAGACTCATAAAGTAGTCAAGATTGAGATTTTTTTTTTTTTGTTTAGTTCTGTTCTCTCAATTAATAGTAAGTTCTTAGAATATTCTGTAGTAGTTTGTCTTGAAATTTAAAAACTTTAAATGGAAATAAAAAGAGGAGCAAACTTACATTTATGTCCCCGCTGGTACCTTGGCTGGTACTATCATGGGTGGGGCCTTTTCATTTTCCAAGGAAAGAAAAATGGTTGATATTATGTTTAAACTAGTCTCTTTTTCAACAAGTCCTCCATGTTTCTCTTTTAACAAAACCCAATAATCAATGTGTTTTTGACTCTCTTGTACCAGTAAGGATCCTCTATCCCGGTTATTTGTTGTTCTATTTTATTTTGGGGTGTCTGAGTCAATTATTGTCCGTTCTATTTTAATATTTTATTTGATGAGCAATTCGATCCTTAACACTCAATTTGGTCCATTTGTCATCTTATAATTGACCCTCTCCTCTTTCCTTGATCTTTGTGCCAAAACCAAAGACAATAAATGACCGGGATGGAGGGAGTACTTTATACGATCTCTTTTGTTTTCATTTCATTGATTGCCGTTCTCTTAACTCATAAGATGGTTTCTAATGATGATTCATGTTAATCGACTCGAGTTCGACTTTTGCTGTTGAGGTGGTGGTTGTTGAAAAATGGGAAAGATGTTATGCTTATACTCTAAAGGATGAAAGAATCGAGCTACATGCAATCTTATGGCCTAGAAATAGTACCTATGTCTAATTTGGTTGTATACCTGTGTTAGATATTTAAAAGTGAGCTCCTGTATTTTGTCGCTGCTGATTAGTGTCAGTTATTTTATATTTTACTAAGATACTCAGATTCAACCATTATTATTGTGTTTAACAAATAAACATCTAACGGCCATAGAAAAATGTTAGAAAAGTGACTTAAGTCTTATTGTAAGAATAGGACTAGGAGCGCTCTTCTTACGGCTTTTGCCAGACAATCGTGTTACAAAAATGTGCAATCTGAAGCTTCCGATACACTTACATTTTTATCTTTTATCAGATGTTGACAGGCAAACGATAAATACATTGAAGGAGAAAATGCTTAAACACAGTGGAAACCTTCCGTTGGCCATTGTTGTGCTGGGAGGAGTTTTAGCTACGAAAAGAACTCTAGAGGAATGGGAAACTGTTGAAAAGAAGTTGAGTTTATACCCAATTGACAAAAAAGATCAACCATGGGAAAGAATACTAGATTTGAGCTATTATGAGCTTCCATATCAGCTAAAACCATGTCTCCTTTATATGGGTTATTTTCCAACTAACCTGGAAATAACCACAACAAAGTTAGGTCGGCTATGGGAGGCTGAAGGCATTGTTTCCTCTGGCGATGATGAAGATTCAGAAGAAACACTTGAAGATGTTGCTGAAGGTTGCTTAGCTGAGCTGGTAGAAAGGTCCCTTGTTCAGGTAGCATCACGGGACTTAGCAGGACGAGCAAAGACATGCAGGCTTCATGATGTCATGCGAAAACTATGCATGGACAAAGCATTAAAACTGAACTGGCTAAGTATAGCTCAACTTGATGAAAAGACTGATCAATCCGCTGGTACTACTTCAAGATTTATGAAATCTTCAAGATCAATTAGTAAAAAAAAATCTCGTCGGTTGGCTATCTATTGTACCGATAAATTGGATAACCTTCTCTCTGATTACAAAAAGGCTAGGTACGTCAGATCTCTTCTTTTCTTCAACACTCTAGAAACAGACAAGGTTCTTATACCCTTGAAGAAAATGGCACTTAAAAGTGCAATTCATCATTACAAATTTCTCAGAGTCTTGGATATTGAAAATACTGGACTACATAGTTTGTCAAAAGAGGTTGGTTCCTTGATCCATTTGAGGTACTTGAGCTTGAGGGGTAGCTGGGTCTCCAAAATACCCTACTCAATCAAGTATTTACGGTGTTTGCAAACCCTTGATTTGCGTGTTCTCTCATTTGTCCGTATGAGGATTCCCGATGTTTTATCGAGCCTAGAGCGCCTGGTACATCTTTATTTACCTTCCAAAGCATTTATCCTCCGAAATAAGGCACCCAAGCTCCAACTCAAAGGTCTAGGTAACTTGGAAACACTTTCAAACTTCAGCGACATGTGCCAAGCGAACCATGTTTGTACGCTTACTAACCTTAGAGAATTTTCCTCTTGTGATTACCTTTCCTGTCCGGCAAGCGTTGCACCCCTCCTTCAATCACCGAGTTCTGCATTGGTTCACCTTGATTACATATCACTTAGAGTTGAAGGCCACCTTTTGAGCACGAACCCATCACTTGATAGGTGCAACGCTCTTCATAAATTGTGGGTTAAAGGAAAGATATCACAATCCATTAGCTCTGTCAAGCTTCCTAACACTCTTTACAAGTTATCACTCAGTGGTTCAGGATTTGAGGAGGATCCTATGCCCATCCTCGAGAAATTGCCTCAATTAAAGCATCTAAGCTTAGAGAATGGTTCTTATAATGGGACGAGTATGAAATGCTCCAAACAAGGATTTCCAGAGCTTTGTTATCTCAATGTGGAAGGTTTGGAGCACTTGGAGATTTGGACAGTTGAACAAGGAGCTATGCCGAAGTTGTGTACTTTGGAGATTGATCGGTGTTTTAATCTAGTGATGATCCCGGAAGGGTTGAGAGATGTTAAAAGTCTTCAGGAGTTTATCATTCAGTACATGCCCTTGTCATTTTATAGGGGTTGGACTCCTTTGAAGAGTCTTAAAGAATGGGAAGAGTACTCGAAGGTAGCACACGTCCCACATATCGACATTTTGAAGATCTTGGACATCCAGAAAAACTGAAAAGGAGTCCCAATAGATCAAGTGATTTCTCTTCAACTCTTTTCTATTGGTTCTATCACAAGAAAGAAAGAAAAATCAAGTGTTGGTGTGTAAAATTCGTCTTCATCGGTGCTCATTATTTGCAAGTACTTCGTACTTACAATATTTGTGTATAAATAAATATTCGCTTCCTTTAATATTTGCTTGTATTTAGTCATTTTAATGGAAAATTTATTGTTGTATTGATGTGATCTCTTCTGATATAAATATTGTATATTTGTATCACTTTATTAATGAGGAATAATTTTCGTGATTGCTTTCATTTACGGATTTTACTAAATCATATAGGATTACATCTTTCCCTGTCCAATAATGTGCTAGATAACATGTTTTGAGTCTCTAATTTCAAATGTCACCAGAAGTCAGACATAAAATGCAACACACATTTGATGTATTACATCAGACCTTTTAGCAATCAAGTTTTTTTTAGAATGTCAAACCAAATCATTGATATGTGAACACAAAATTTCACCATGCAACAAGGAAAAAAACACAAACCAAATAAATTTTGTAAAATGAATCACACAACAGCTTTTACAGTACTGCATTCTGAAACTCAGCTGCATTCAGAAAATGTTGATAGATATCGATTGATGGCATTGTTGAACTGAGATGATGATCATTCAAGTGTGACAAGAACCTGTTGAGGAATTCCGTCAGGAATCTTTGTCAATCTTTCACAGTTCTTCACCTCTAAGTGTCTAAGTTGAGGCATTGCGCCTTTCTCCACCTTAAATTCTTCAAAATTCTTCAACCCATTAAACCTCAGATAACTAAGTCGAGGAAACCCCGATGAAGAGCAAACCATGTTTGTCCCCATATAAGCTTGGTGATCAAAGCAAAGGCAAGCTAGACTCGGAAGCTTCTCTAGAATCGGCATAGGATCTTGAATCAGCCCACAAAAATCTAAGAGTAACTTTTGCATATTTGATGGGAAAATAAGCTTATTCATAGGCGCTGATAACCCTCCTTTCAACTCCAATTTCATCAAATTCTGAAAATGTTGCAGCACATTCACCTGTTGTTCACTAATTACAGCCTGAAAAATCGTCAGACTGAAAGTAACTTCAGGTGATTTCTGAATGAACTCTACGTGTTCATTCTCGGAAATGTACCTAATTGACGCTCTCCTAAGAAACTTCATCCCAAGCACATCTTCAGTCAGGAAATGATTCGCGTTCTTTAATGTCAACAAGTTAGTTAAACTGTCAATTCTCAGTTTTTCAGAATCTTTGACAGTGAAATAACAAGGAAGGTAGAGATGTCTGAGCTTTGTAAGCTTCCATAAGACATTGGGTATTTCTAACCTCACCTTTGCCCTTAGATCAAGAGTTTCCACCCACCTTAAACTCCCAATTGTTGGTGGGAGTTTCGTCAAGGGCATACCCTTCAAATTTAAGTACCTCAGGTAGAGCAAATCCCCAATCTCCCTAGGTAAGGTCTTAGTACTTACAGAGACCCCTTCAAGATCTAGGACACGAATCAATGGTGAGTCCTTACAGAAAGATTTAAGTGACATGTAGTTCATTTCCGAGCTCTTTTCTGTAGAAGGGAATAATTGAAGACATCTAAGAAATGGATTTTTCATAGGAAATGAACTTTCCTCTTCTTCACCCAAGTATAAAGCAAATTGTCGCGTTTTTCCGCCTAAATTTTCTTCTTTCGACACTTGCAAGCATAAATCTCTCATAATCTTGTGCAGTCTACAAGATCTGATCTTGTCTGTTGATCCTAGCTTGGCCACCTGAACCATACCCCTTTGAAGCAATTCATTCAAACAATACTCAGCAAAATTTTCAACATCACCATTTTCGAGTACAGTGATTCCTTGAGCTATCCACATGTGGCATAATCTTTTGACATGAATTTCATAATGTTCCGGGAAGTTTCCTAGAAAAAGAAAGCAGTTTTTCAAGTAATATGGTAGATAATAATAGCATAATTCCAGGACTTTTTCGTATGATTGGTCCCCATTGTTCACGTTGATGTGATCGAGCAAGATTTTCCACTTCTCTGGGGTTTTCGTTGCTGCTAAAAGACCTCCGAGAGCTATAACTGCTAGTGGAATTCCCTGGCAGGATTTCAACATATTTTTCGCCATTTCTGTCATCGCATGAGTTCCTACATCGGGATGTAAGCATTATTTTCATCGTGCTAAAAATACAGGTAGCCTTCATCTGAAAGACTAGTACTGAAAACTGAATTGAGAATTGCATCAACTGATCAACATGACAGAATAATGAGTCTAAATACAATATACATTGGACTGTTACATAAATTTGGATCAAAATGATGTGATCCGGTGAAATAAATAATGCAGGGGTTATCATTATTATATATGTCCTGGAAAGAATGATATAAGATTTATAAGTGTGCAGAGATCCATCAGGGTTTTCATAGGTCAATTCAACGACACTGCTACCAGTCTACATGCACAATTATAGTTGAACAACATTACCCCAGTGCCTCAATGGCTCCCGCAAATTGCGCGGGGGAGTTGGATGTACGCAGTCTTATCCTTGTATTAGCACCACAAAGAGACTGTTTCCGAATGGGGTGTCATAATGCCACGAAATCCCTTTGTAGGAACAGTACACATTCTTTCATCTGTTCCACTATAAAGGAAATGCCACTGGAAATATCAATTCCCTTTCCGAATGACCCAAGATGAAAATTGCATTGAAAACTACGTCGAATGACTGGTACTTTAATATCCTGTTATGTGTTAGTTGAATACATGGATTAAATTCACTTGCTTATACAACAAAGTGACAAACTCTAAAATCCTTAGCTTCAATCAAAATGAAAACAGTCGAAAAAGGGAGGAAAATACCAGTAAAGTCACCAAGTTTTGTTCGTAGCAGTTCCCAACTCTCATCATGACTTAAACATCTCAACTCACGAGCAACAGCTCCTTGATGCATTTCTTCTGCCAATTTCCTGCTTTGTGTTATGAAAAGGATTTTGCTTCTTGAATCCCTTTCATCGTCTCCCGGAAATGCTTCCTTCAGACCATCCCAAATCTCCTTGCTCCAAACATCATCTATTATAACCAAACAATTTTTTTCGAGCATAAGATCAAAAACTTCCTTAACCAAGACTTGCTCATTCATCATTTCGACTTCGTCCCACAAAATCCTTCCAAGAGAACTCCATAATTTTCTTAACAAATCGACAATTTTGCAGTTTTCAGGCACATTTAACCAGACAAACCGATCAAAGTGCCTTCTAACAGCAAAATGAAAGTAAACTTTCGCGGCAAAAGTGGTCTTTCCTATACCATTCTTACCCCAAATCCCGAAAAACTTGTTTTCCGTTGCCTTGCTCACCAAGTCACCCACTATTTGCTTCACCTTATCATCCAATCCAACAATTTTTTCTTCCTTAAAGACATTGATCCCTGGTTGGGTAGATTCCAACTTCCAACATTCCGATCTTGTGATACCTACACCGTAAGCCTGAAGCCTTGACGTCAAAGTCGACACTTTGACTCGCAAAGCTTCAATATCATTACTAGCATCATGAATTGCTTTGGCCTCTTTAACAACCCAAAGATACCTTTCAAGAGCATTCTTTAAGGTCGAAGTCTTACCCGTATGATGCTGGTTTTGATGGCTGAGGACTTTGACCAGGAAGCTCTCGACAATGTCCTCAGCCTCAAACGCGATCCCTTGTATCTGGATGACCCATCGACTAATTCTCGGGTCAACATTCCGACATGGGTCCGCCTCCCGTAGAAAACATTGCATCCAATCAAGCTCATCCCTTAGTTGCTCCACCTTTTGCTCGATAGCTTGTAGATTTTCTTTTTCGTCGACTAGAAGTTGCCCTAGGCATTGTACAGCAGATTGGACAGAGCATTCCGCCATTTTTGCAGGCGAATTTTTTTAATTTTTAATTTTGTTGTTGTTTGTTTATATCTAAATTTTGGAAACCATTTATTTCATAAATCTGTATACGGCGAACATGATTTTTTTTTTGCTGCATTGACAAAATCATTAAGCATAAGATAGCAAGTGGATTTAGCTGTTATAATCAAATGAAGCTGTAAAAGCCGAAGAATTGGTCAAGTGCTTAAGAACTGAAGAGTGCTAAGCACAAAAATAGGCCATATTGCTAACTAGTCTACGCAGAACTGGTCTTGAAATAATTTTATACATTTATATGCTTCTCCTTCATCTTAGCTGGCTTGATTTCGTCCAAACTAGTTTGTTTTTTGTCGATTCAAATAAGCGCACTATATCGCAGGTGAGACTCGAACCTAAGAGAGCTCCACTTGAGCTAACTCTTGTACTTTGCCAAATTAGTTTTGAAAGTTATAGATAAACCATCTAATTTAACTAGACTATAAATGAGATATATAAAAAGGTCGATCGATAGCCAAAGAGATTATCTAGGTGGATTCGACCGTTATTAAGATGA
>VHZZ01014930.1:30753-51153 GCA_009801015.1 Silene noctiflora
ATGCTCAAAAACTCATGTCTTATGTAACCTGTAAGTATTAAGTAAAGATAACATTTTTCGATGATTTATTTGTAATCTCAGCATATTCTATGCAATTCTCGAAAACTTTAGTTGTTAGCCCGGAATATTTTTTACTAAGCTCGAAAATGAAAATTTAATTGTCAGCTCGTAAAACTTAATTCTCGAAAACTTTAGTTGTTAGATTTTTAATTTTGTTTTTATTGGGCTATAGATCCATTATATGGGCCAGATGTACAATAAGCATTGTACATCTGGTTGTAGGATCCTATTAGCGCAATTAATTATGTAGAGATCATGGAGGTCCCCACATACAAAAAAAAAAATTAAAAAAAAAAAAATTGTAATAACCAATAGAAATCATTTAAAAGACCCATCTTTTATACTATGTAGATTATTGGCCTAAGATGGTATTCTTTGACGGGAGAAGCCATAGGTGGGTGAACTACTTGGAGATTTGAGAGATAAGTTAGAGATGAAAGATGGGAGGGGAAATGGGAGGGGTATAATTGTCAATAGTGTACTACGACAAGTAAAATGTGTACGCGAAAATCAGCACCCAAAAATAAATAAGGTGTTCCTCCAAACAAATCAACTACCAGTTGAAAAACCTTGCCATACGAAATTTATGTACATTTTTGTACCGGCGAACATATTAACATAACAGAGGCTGGAGGGTACATTACACTTTTTAAACGAGCCTAAGATGTCCAGAAAATCAATCAATGTATAAATTATACACAAGAGTGTAGAACAGGCATAAATTACTTCCCAATCGATTTAATGGTGGATTTTAGAGTACAGGTCTTGGAGAGCTCCATACAGTGGTTCAGCTGCCCTTGGTCTATCAACTGAACCAAGCAAAATATCAGCTGCCGTTAGATAAGGGTCGCCATAGAAACGCAAGTTCGTGTCTATTCTTGTCGTGACTACATTCCCTTCCAATGAGACGCCCACAAATGCCCCTGATATTCATCACATTCAGATACCGTCAGATAAGTGTGAAAATTCAATTAAAATTGGATAAAATACCATTTACGCTTATATAGAGTAATAAGAAGCACATCGGCTTTTG
The DNA here is from genome assembly GCA_009801015.1 of Silene noctiflora. NCBI lineage: Eukaryota > Viridiplantae > Streptophyta > Magnoliopsida > Caryophyllales > Caryophyllaceae > Silene > Silene noctiflora. The sequence goes on from VHZZ01014930.1 coordinate 31,847, forward strand.
AAGGTGAACAATTGCTTGGCTTATCCTTGTAAATATGCAATCAAGGATAATTAATTTTTAAAAGCAACCTTGTATCATGCAAAATCCTAAGAAGAAAACTGTTACAAGGAAAACAATTTTGAAAGACCGCAGTCGGAATACCTTCACAATAAAGAACCATCGTACAATAAGTTGGTAAAATCAAACTTGTGAAACTCCAAAAATTTATCATTATCCTTAAAATTAATAAGATAGCATCTCCAGCGTCTAAACCTGAGTTTGCATGGTAGTGCAGTGTTCTATTTGCTTTGGGAAACGGCTTCGAGTTCATAAAAAATATGGAGTACCAAGTTAAAATACAACGAACTCCAGCGACCTAATTCGTGAGACGAATCCCATTCCACTACGGACGATTTCAGTGTTACGATCAACTGACAGAACTAGGAACCACGGTTCAATCTTGACTAAAACCAAACAAATTGATGCTGGCTTTTAAATTAGAGGTTCAAAGGTGTCCATGGAATATTACAGGGTACAGCACAGATTGGTACACTGTGAGTCTGTGACTTCAAGGAGTTCTCATAATATTTCCAAGAAAAGTTGAAAGTGTGTTTTTCTGTAAGGTGTTCAAACGAAAATATTCCGAAAAACTGGTTGGTGGGTTGTGGCTGCATGACAAACCAGTAATCTCAAACAAGAAATTGCTTTCAGAACAGGGATTTTAAACGTAAAAAATGATGTTGCAAGAAGCTAAACGCCCCCATGTTTTCATACCTTTGCTACAGCTATATGAATAGCACAGGCCGGATCCTCTATCTCCAGCTCGAAGATCCGCTTCAAGTACTCTTCCAACAGGGCCAGCTGCCGCGCTACAGCCAGCTCCCAGAGAAAAATGCACGCGACTGCAGAATGTCTTCACGGCTTTATAATTATGAAGCACGATTATGAAATCTGTGAGCTCACCCCCAATCTGTTCACAGCCGACAAATTTTTAGCCAAATCATAGAGTGATGCCGACATGCAAAATCATATTATACAATTGCAAAAACACACTATCAAAAGATGGTGCAAAAGTTAACATAAAAAAAAAAAGTAATAACATGCCAATTCCAAGCGATACATGTTTAATCATAACATGAATGTGAAGCTAGAGAGAACAAGTCACCGGGATCCCTATAAAAATAAGAGCAAACAGTAATAAAATCTCACCCTTGAAGCAAATACCAATGGTTTCTACAGATAAATGGATTACAATCACCAAGCGATTCAGAATATGCTCACAACTTGATTGAAAAACTAAACCAAAGAAACAAGCAATTTACAGTTTCAGGTGTCTAGCTTTCTTATCATTCATCACATAAATGACACTTCCTTCGTTTCGCAAATACCTTTCATTTTAAATATGTACAAGAATTTAAGTAGAACAAGAAGTACCAATACTTGTGTTTTATCTTTTTCTTTTTCTTTAACCCAAGCACAAAATATAATACACTCGTCCTTGAGGTTAAAAAAACAGAGCAAAAAAACACAAGATTACTCCCTCCAATCCACACCAAACTACCCATCCACTTTATTGACAAAGATTAAGAAAAATTATAAAATAATTTAAGTGTGTAGTGAAAAAAGTAGGAAAGAGAAGGATATAATAATAGAATATTGCATGTGAGAGCTTTTTTGTTACGAAAAAAAAGGAATGGGTAGTTTGGTGTAGATTTACCCAAAAAGGAAAATGAATTTGATGTGGATTGGAGGGAGTATATCTAATCCTAATTAGTTCTTGAATAAATATGAAAGTGGAAAGGATTGCTGAACGAAGCGAGTTCAATGGAATACATAGGTCATTATCAACTTCGAGTAATAACTTTAGCTTGATGAAAAGTAGATAGAATAACAGCAATAATGCGCTACCTGAGCACCCCATCCTAGACCCACTGAAGCTATTGCAGAAGGAGCAGACCATGTCCCGTCCATCCTTCGAGCAACAACTAACCCAGTGCCCATCTTGTAAGCAAGAACTGCCCCCATTTTGGCAACAGTTAAAATAGCCAGACCTTTAGCTCCTTTAAGAACTGCTGAAGGAATAGATCTCTCAGGATTCAAACGTGAAACCTGCCCAGATAAGTGAATTTACAAAAACTCAGGTGAGACTGTACAGGAACAAAAAAAATAAAAAAACATAAAAATAAAAATAATAATAAAGAAGTAAAAAATTGTAAACAGATATTCGAGCTACTTAAAAGAGAAGCTATTCCAAAGTAACAAAAACATAAGCACTATTGCACTTAAAACTTCATATCCAAACCCACAAGTAATTCTGTAGAGTACCCTGGGCCTTTGTGTCGATTAGAATTCCCCCGGGCCCTAACAAATAAAATACTGGCAGTGGAAGATCTCAACTGGAACTGTATATTCAAACCATCCAGCCACCCAATCACGGATAGTTAACTATATCAGCAAAACCAACATTTAGTGACATGCCTAGGAATTTGCAGTTGGGTAATCTAAGTAAAAAATCTTACTAACAAGAAAGTAAAGATTTCTTCAGCCCACGACGGCCAGAGGTCTTGGAGAGTTGAGACGGTAAGATAGGCTTGTAAAGAACCCTCGAGATGGTGAGATAGTAAAAATTTCCGAAACTAATAATCCTTCCCATCTAACCCAATTTACCCATATCCCTTTTTTTGACAATCCAATCCACTTTTCCAATTACTTCTTTTGCAAAAACATAGACCAACTTGTCCATATTACTCGCTCCTATTCAACAAGCTCTTTCCTTTTTCATATTGGCTCGGTTCTTTATGCAAGGGATATCTCATCTTCGAGATTATCTATTTGCCCTTTTCTCTGAATTACCCCACCACCCTCACTCTCACCAATGACACTCACCATCCTCCATCCTTACCACCAAGGCACCAACCATCGACCACTCTCACTTAACAAACCATCACCACCTTCCAAGGCCCACCTTCCACCCCCACCGCATCGTAAATACCCCCGCCTTCCAGAGGATGGCCTTCACCTCTTGAATTCACACCACCTTACCGGAAAATGCCCTCCATCCCACGTAATCACCCCCACCAAAGCGTAAAACTCCCGCAACCTCTCAAATTCGCACCACTCCAATGGCAAATGCTCTCCACCACTCACAAACCCCTTTCCTACCTCTAGACTACCTTTCAACCCACACTATCACAATGAGTTGGGGGAGAGGGGTTATGCATGGTGGGGTGGTTCTTGCAGCGGAGGGGGTTTGTTTAGGAGACGGGATGGTTGTTTCAAGGGATGGGGCTGATTTCAGAGGTGAAGAGCGACTTCTGGTAGATTGGGGTTTTCAGGGGTAGTGGGGTGGTGGCCTGGTGGGTTAGGGACTTAGGGTGATTAGCGGTGGAATAAGGGGTTAGCGGTGGGATAGGGGTGATGGGCTAGGATGCATGGTGGAAGATGGGAGAGAAATAGTTAATGAGAAAGGGTAGATTAGGAAGTTGATGTTCTACAAGTTTCCACTTTTGGAAGCGTAAAGAACTAAAGAGCCAACGCAATATGTCGAAAAAGGAATATGAAAAGAATCTATTGAATAAGAGGGAGTAAAACATTACATTTACACACAATCCATCAATTATTGATCATTTTATCTCTTAATCAACTACACTATCACAATAACTATGACCAAACTCCCAACCAATTCTCCTACGGCCAAGCTTTTCTGACACCATAAGGTTCAGCCAGCAGCAGACAACCTTTGGCTATCCATCCCCCAAACGCACACCCACTCTGCACACCCTCAACCCCACCCTGGCTGTCGTCTACTTCGCATCAACCATTACTCACCCTTTTTAGCAGTAGATTGAACGCCAATCCTATTCTATGCTCTTTTTGTGTGAGCACTCAGGTACAGCTCCCACTCCTCTTGATAAGCAAGTTTTTATTTCATATCTAGAGAAAGATACTTCCTTCATTCAACTCCACTCTACCAATTTCCATTTTGTACAGTATGCATGAGTGAGCATTCAATTTCAATTTTCTCTCAATACGTAAGTGAAAATATATTCATGTGAGATTTTGTTTGGTTCGTTTTTACGAGTACATTAAAAATATTCAACTTTTATAATTTTTGTAAATACGTAGCTAACGATATTTAACGTGTAAATCACGTGTTGACAAACGTGAAAAAGCAAAGTGGTAGAATGGAGTTGAATGGAGGAAGTAGATACAAAGTTCCACAATAAAGTGCAAACATCGAATTGAGAACTTGATTTTATGGCTGGGATGATGTCGACAGTGAAGTTTGCTGAGGTAAGGTGGGTCGTGGCGAATAGTGTGGGTTTCAGGCAATGGTAGAAGTAAACATGTACTATGTTCAACAAATAATATTTGTTCTTAATTACAAGCCCACTTGTTCAAATTTCAAATTGCTATCACTTAAATGTATAATGGTAATTGGTAATTGATATATTTCGGATTAAAACCCAGCAACAGGTATCAGGTCAGACAACATACTTTAAAAAAATACGAGAAAAAGAGCAGCCAACAAGCTAGGCACTAAAATAAATGGTCAGATGAATGAATATAATTGGTGGTTCTACCTGACTGTAACTCCTCAGGGTGATGGATGCTTTGTAGATTTCGTGCTCCATAGTCAGACCAACAGGAAGGTTTAACCAACCTCTTGCACAGGTCCAATCCACCACATCGTGCTTTGCTACCTGTACAGCGTTGCTAATGCTGTTAATTAGTACCGCTTGCAATGGATCAAGTCTATCATAGCAGGCGTCACAGACTCTCTGTGGGTTCCGCTCCCTAAACTTAACAGGAAGCAGACACCTTCCCTTTGTGCATCCTCTACAAAATACCCCTCCACAAAACCGACAGTGATGTCTACCACGTGTAACTGCAGTGAATGGGGCACAACACTGCATGCAAACCACAGCAGAACTATCTGGAAGCCACTCCGGAGGTTCAGCTTCTAAAATCTCTTTGTATGCACTATAATCGAACCTGCTTCCCTCAAGAATTGGCGGGGCACTAGGTATGTAAACAGAGGAGTTCAAGACAGAATCACCATTCGTTCCAGGCCCCAGGAAAGAAGCACTAGAAGAGGAGAACTGTTGACCATTACTTCCTCCCTTATTTTGCCCAGTTACGATAGCAATAATCCCAGACAATACATTCTTCAAGTTTACATCTGGCGGCTTATTAGGATGAAAAGAACCAGGACACTCCTCATTAGAATCATAGCCTCCATCAATAAAATCTTCAGAATCAGGTAGATATGGGTATAAAGCACCTTGCTTCAAAGATGGTGACCCAGATAAACAGCTGTCGTCTTCTGGCATAGCCCATTCATTATCAACATAGTCATCTTCATAGTGAACTTTTTTGTCCTCCCTTTCCACATTGCTTAGTGAAGAATATGACACTCTTTGTCCAGAACTATCCATTTACTATGCCACATACGGATATCAATCAGATAAGCAAGTTCTTAGGACTGAAATTCAAAATAAAACCTCGTCAAACACAGGAAGAGACATGTCAGACTTGCTCATTTAAGCTGGCATACACTGAGGAAAAAATAACAGAGTAAATACAAACATGATGGTTGCAATATGCAGCTGTGGATCACATTGGAATTACAGGCCAAGCTTTATTAGACATAACATATACGGAGTACTTCCTCTCCACAGAGTAGGAACACAAAGTGAAACAAGTCCGAGAGACTCCTCTATACTACAAAATGTTGGAAGTAAAAATTCGTAAGTAAGTCTCTTTCTGTTTGACTTGAAAAGATTTGCATATACTAGGGGGAAAAAAGATCAGAATATATACTTCCATTAATCTTACACATACCTGACGACATAGATTAAAAAAGCTCGACCTGAACTCAGCTCAGCTCAGGTGCCGTTCTTCCTCTATTTAAAAGCACAGAGGGCAACGAAAATTGATAAATCCGATACAGTATATTCATTTAACTTGACAAGGCCAACGAAAATTGCTAAATTTAATTCCCATGTGATACTCCGCATATAATTTCACACGCCCATTTAAAAGTTCCAAGCTTTTTCAAACCCTAAATAATTAACATGCAGAATTGCAATTCCTCTCCTAAATTAAAACAAAAGAACAATATTACCATAGTGCCTCAATGGGTCCCGCAAATAGCGGTGGCAACACAAAGAAGTTGTTTCCGAAATTAAGACAAAACAATGACTTAAAAGTACGTCTATACCTAAAGCTAAGTGAAACCCTTGATTTGGAAAATTTGTGTCATAACCAATAATATCGAAACCCTAGACCACGAAATTCACTTAAATATCTTAATTCTACAAAGATTAACCTAATATACTCCAATTAACAACTAACAAATGAATAATTAAACCAAAAGGAGTAAATTGAACATACAAAATCAAGAGAGAATAATTTAGCTGGAAAATTTGGAGAAAATAAAAGAACTAACCTTGAGTAAAGCAGATGACTTTCTAATTTCCTGCGTTATATGATGGAGAAGAAGATGATGATGATGATGATGATGATGATGATATAAAAGGGGATTTGGATTTCTTGTAGAAATAAATTTGGGGGTGGTTTATGCGCTAAGTAAAAGCATCGGTAATCTTAAACCGAGCCCATATCCAAATACAAAATTCGGGCCGAACTTGTCGTGCTAGAGGTCACCCACCTTCTGTTGGATCAGCGTTAAGGTATTTATCCAACCAATTTGGTTGACTGACTCTTTATCAAGTACGGAGTACTATTTTTTTTTAAAAAAAAAAAAAAAAACTTGAATAAAATAAAAATGAAACTATGAAACTATACATGGAAATCCTGCTAACAATAGTAGAATCCAAAGTTGGCCATTTTTTCGTATCAATATGAAAAATAATCAACTCAACTTTCTCCGTTGACTCCAGATCAACGATTTGATTGTATGCCTCAGGCAAAGGATTAGTAGGGGAACTGTTACTTCTCTTAAAATCTCTTTATGGGGAATTCTTGAGGGACTTATGTCATTTTCACATAATAGAAGAATACACAATCACACTCAATGGAATATGATCAATCTTTTTTCTGTCAGTCTTTAGGACCAATTTTCGTGAAAATGTCATCCAAAAATACTTGGTAGACTTATCCACGTCTCTAAAGAAAATGTGAGAACTAGGAGAAATATCCAAAACTCAACAAAGTCGATAGGATGACCCAAGACAGCATGAAGGCCAACCAATAAGGCCCAATGCATCAATTATAATCATCATTGTTTAAGTTTCAGAGATGAAGCTAAGTACAGACTGACCAGGCCATGACCTTCGCGAACTTTTTTGAAAAAAAAAATCATTAACAATAGTTTGTTTTTGAAAAAAGTAACTATAATTATAAATAAGACAAGATTAATGTTTCAGCTCTAGGCGAAATTTGAACCTAGTTTCGTCCCTATTTATATCGAGTTTGTCAAATACTGAAAACATTTTCACAGGAAAGGGACCATATAGGCTCACAAGCGAAGCCTGAAACTATATTATGACAAGACTTTTACAAATCTGCGCTTTAAGAATACCCGAGAGGTTTTTATGTTGGATCATGGAAGACGTTTTACCATTAAATTCGTGCCTTCTATCCTTTTCCTTCGAGTTTACAACAATAGTTACAAATTCTTCTAGGAGACCATTTTTTCCTATTTGGTGATTGGATTACAGGATTCTTATATTTGATTTTGCTCTCAGGAGCTCCATGTAGTCGATCAGTTGTTTACATTTGTTAAACATCCTATTGTAAGAAAAATTATGTTGCAAGCGAAGACGATATCCCCGATACTATAGTTTTTTTTATTCATTTCTAATACGCATTGCAAGAGTACAACTTCGCTGTTTTGATATTTAAAGTCCGGTAGCTACTGGTGAGCTCAAATCATGGAAGCGAACTCACATCACCAAGAGCTCAAATATCATCTGGTAATATTTTGGTGTTAACTGCGGTCTCTTTAACGACATTGTCGACAGTTAATTTCCGACCTAATGATTCTACCATTGATGACTCTCGGATTAAGACACTGATAATATACACAGGAATATATAACGAAGGATTTACAGATGTAACAGGTTTGAAATCAAGTTCCAGCCCATCCATTTCTTCTCGCACGGGGATCTGAAGTTCAACTCAAACATCTCTCTGGTAATTTGCTCCCCAGATTCACAGAACCCGACTAGTTTTCCGACAATCTCCGCGCTCTCTTGAATATGCTGCAAGTTGTGCGGGTCTGTCCAAAGTTTATTCACCAAATGCAATCTCCTTTGTTTACCCTCTGCTGGAATTTCCCATTTTCTGTACAACATCTCCCTTTCCTCCGGGGCCAGTTTTGAGCTAACCCTCTTTGCCAAGTAATCTCGTTCTTGTTTAAGCGCCTTAATGCTGCATTAATAAAGAGTTACAAATATGGTATCTAACGCTTCTAAAACAGATTGCTTGATGGGATGTTCAACTTGAGTAAAACAATAGTACAATGTAAATTCAGACGCGACAAAACTCAATCCGAAATAACTTCAATAAATAACAAAAACATTAATAGACATGTCTCAGAATCACCCAACACAACCCCTAACCATTGACCCGACCCATACCCGAGGAACTGTTTCCAATTATAAGATCTAGATGTAATATACCTTGATGCAACATAGCTGGCGGGTTCGTCACTGAGTAGTGCAGGGCTTGCATTTCCGAGATCTGACAAGTGTTGCTCTAACCATGTTAGCCTTCTTAGCTCAACTTCCATGTATATTTGATCAGTAGGATCGCCCTTGAACAACAGGTAAAATTGTGAGCGATGAACTAGAGAGACGTGGCACAAATGCCATAACATGACTATTTGCCTTCTTTGTTCTTTAAACATTAGCATCCAAGAGAAAGGAGATTGATCTACTGCGTCTTGTACACTGGTTCTTGGCTCACTACCTTCCAATTCTAGAACCTGGTTTCCACAAAACACACAGATATAAGAGGAAATCCTGCAAGAAATTTAAAACTGCACATAGAAGCACCATAAAATGCAACTTTCCAAGCGTAAGACAAATAAAAGCATCATAAAGCCTCTACAAGTTTGAAGGACTCCGACAAGTGTATGAAAACTTTTAACTATTTACTTGTTTATTAGCGTCTTTCTGACAACTGATTCTTCATGAGCCTAACTGTTCTATAAATAATGGACACATTATTTTTACCTATAATGAGGTCAAGAGGACCAAGGCATAACAGAGACTAGTGAAAGAATACAAAGTTGGCCCAATGCCAAGAGTAAAGACCCAATGCATAGACCATTCCGAACAAGAAAAGCTAAACAAAAATAAATGTAATAATCAGATTGAATAAGAATAAAACCCATTTTCAAGATCTCACCCAACCACTTTTTTTTTTTCTTTTTTTTTTTTTTTGTGTGTAGGCAACATTAGTTCTTGCAGGAACTAAGGACACGCAGGGAACATCGATAATTACTATTATCTGCAATTTCATGATCAGACTCGTGATTACAATATCTGACAGTCTGAAGCGAATTAATATACCAATTCTTGCAGAAGTCAAATATTCCATGAAGGGAATGAGAGCCAACAAAAGATAAATTGCATAATAATTCTCACCTGACAAACCAGAAGTTGCTTTTGATATTGAAGTTTGGCAACTCTTTCCTTCAGTTCACTTACATAAGCTCTGATATTACGAGCACTCTCCTCGAGTGCATTATTAAACTTTTGCTGCATTTTCTTAACATTAAGTGAGGATTTTTCTCGAACAGGAGTATTCTCCCTAGAGGAAATTGAACTCGCAATAGGAATACTTCTGCATGAATTTGTCAAACTATCACTGCTTGGCCCTGAACTCTTATGTTCTGCAATCGTATTCCCAATCGAAGAAAGGGGAGAACACGGAGCCCTTATAAAGTTTGACATGTTTGGGCTGTTACTGAGATTGAAGGGTATCCCCTTCTTCCTCTTAGAATGCGTCTTTGATTCTCTGGCATCTTCACTGTTTGCAAAAGTAGAAACCAGTCTATCAACAGAATTCTGGACATTCTCAAGCTTCTTTTCCAAAGATTCAATTGTTTGCCCTTGTGAATCTAATCTTTCAATTTCATCCTTCAGGTTGGCTCCATCTCTCAAAACAACGTCTTCGGGTATGGAATTTAATACTTGCATGTTTTTAATCTCAGAGAGTAGTTTTGCCACATTTTCTGCTGCATCTTGTGTCCCCAACCTGTTACAAGCAACTTCCTTTTGAAGAACATCAAGAGCTTTGTTGGCTTCTTCACCAAGTTGTCTTTGAAGCATTTCAAGTTTCCGTATTTCTTGCACCAGAAGTGTAGGGTCTGTGGAAGTAACTGATTGCCTAAGCAGCGACTGTCTTCTGGCTTTATTTCCCTCCGGCGTTTCAGAAGCTTTGCCTAAGACAGCATCCATTGTATAATCAAGACACTTCCTTACTTGATGAGATGGACTGGATTTGTTTACTCCCTAAAATATCATGTTAGGTAAGCAACACCACGTCAAATCAACCAAAAACGAATGAAATTGTAAATTTAAATGCTCATTGATACCCTTTGTTCCTTGCGTTCACTTCTTTCCAGCTCAAGCTGCGACTGTGCAAGATCTCTTTGGCGTTTGACCTCTTTCACTTCTCTCTCCAACTAGACATGTTAACAAAACGTTAATTAGTCAATGCTTTAAAAAATACTTCACCTTTCCCTCAACATCCTACAATAGAATAGGCTTAGCAAATTCCAAATAATTAGCAAAACCGATGTCCTATCTTAGATAGTAATTCTTTTTATCATAGTAAAAAAAAAGAAAGAAAGAAAGATTCAGTGTAGCACTACTGAGAGGCATACCGTTTGGATTTTCTTGTTTTTCTCAACAAGCAATGCACTTAAAGAGGATGCCGGCACAGGTTCTGGACTTCGCAGCTCTGCTTCTAATCTGGCAACTTCCTGTTGTAAATGCTTCACTAACTGTTGGTCTGAAACAACCTGATCATAGAAATCATTTGCTATTTAGAAAAAGCCCTTAAAGCACATAGCAGTGCACAGAACACCCACACATGCTGACATTAAGAGGATGCAAAGTTCTACTTTCTGAAAATAGTTAGCTCCATAGATCAATATCGTACCACGTTCACTCGAGCAGTGTTTGTAACTTCCTTTGCACTAGTTGCAAACAGTAGTGTATTGCGGGATTGTTCAACATGACTCAATGCAGGGCTGAGAGTACAGATAATCGCAGTGCGTGCATTTCCCCCAAGTGATGTCTGCAATATCCGTGTGAGTTTTGATTCTCTGTAGGGTATATGACCAGTTCTTTTTCCTGCGCTGAATTGGACAAGAGAGAAAACGAGATAAAAGAAACCATTATATGACCAGTTTTGATTCTCTGTAGGGTATATGACCAGTTTTGATTCTCTGTAGGGTATATCCGTGTGCACTTGCCTGGTAAATTGCTAATTAGTCTCTTGAGGGATGCCCAACTCAAATAAAATCCCAACCCACATACACATTAACCCACTAAAATCTTAATTCAAGAAATAAGCACCCTATAATATGGGCCAGTCTCGTAGTAATCACCAATAATAGTGTGTTTAAATGTGCTAAAACTACATCACGACTTCATGAGTACATTAATGAATCTCAACTCTCAAGCTTGATGAAAGATCGCATCCATTTTCAATGATGGGAATCATATAGAATGGAAACAGCTAATGTAGATGCAAATGTGTATATCAATGTTCTACAGAGCACAGGATTTTATCATAGGATGTCCAGGCTGCAACCTTCATGAGTTGGCCACAGATCAACTTCGGCTACTATAAAAACTAACCTCAGTTTTCTAATAACTTGTGTGAGTGTCAACAAGCTGCGATTGATATGACTCCCTTCCTTCAATCTTAGACCAGCACTCTTCGTTTGAGAGGCACGCTCACTCCCAGCTAGGTCAACAAGATTCTGCAATATTTCGTGTCATTTTAATGTAACATGTTTCAGCTCCTACAGTCCAAGGGAATAAATTAGAAAGAAAGAGGGAGAGAAGTACCAGGCTTGCAATGAAGGACTTTACACGTCCTGAACTTCCCTTGAGACGACTCTCAATGGTCTACATTAGAAAAAAGTAGGGCCAAAAGGTTGGATCAGAATGTTATTTAATCAAATCACAGACAATATGAAACAGTGTAACATATAAGTTCGAAGGCATGCAAGAAGTTTAGCTTCTTATACCACAGTGCCTTTACCTTTCCTTCCTATTTACAACCCAAAATATGTTTCATTGTGTTCCCAAAACATTTTCAGTAAGTCAGGAGGGGAACAGAATATAATTTTTATCATTCATTGATTACACAAAATAAAATCCAGAGGAGAATATTACCAGTCTGACTATCTGATGTGATCTTGAACTTTTATCATTCAGAGCAGTTTCCCCTACTTGTCTTTGAGCTTAAAAAACAAGAGCACAATCGAATACACATCAGTTATGTTTACACCCGACAAGGTATGCATTGTGACCAAAGATGCAGAATATGAGTTCAAATTTGAAGCATAGAAAATGACTACCATTCCTAAGAAGCACAATACAGATGGAACTGAGATACCTTCACAGACACTGATTAGGTGCTTCAAATGCTGACTGTCTTTTACAACCTCTTCGACAAGCTTCTCGATAATGGTTCCTTTCTGCAACCAGAAAATTGCTCACTTATTTAGATGCAGATGGGATACGTAATAAATCGCTTACTTGTATGATCGCATCATCAAATACCTCTGGGTCATCTAAAAGCCGAAGTGGACCAGAGCTGCGATTCAAAAGATCAACTACGGTCTCATTATAAATCTCCAATGCAGAAATTTTTAGGGCAAAATCCCTTTGCGTGTTCTGCAGACAACATTTAACAGGGGAAACATAAGCATTCCAAACCAGTATACATCACTTGAGCGAGCTATCATACCACGTAACAAGTCGAGCAAGGGACCATTACGTGGTCCTGCTTGGCTACCTCCAACCCAGTTTAATTGTTCTCTTTTGACTGTTAATTTCTCCAAACATATGTCGAAATTCATTCACCCAAATAGAGTTGTATCAACGATACATTGTGAGAACATATAGGTCAAAGCTGACCCGCCATTAAAGTCAAATGGGACATCGTGAATGAAATGGAGGTAATTATATGTAAACAAGTGAACATTAGTTTATACTCTGACTGAGTAGAGAAATGAACAACTTTAACTGAGAAAAATAACAACATTGAAGCTTACATTACTCATATGCTCATAAATGTCCTCGATCGCAAGTTCAGTAATCCCTCTCATGGTATATGTTTTACCACTGCTGGTCTGCCCATAAGCAAATATCGTTGCTGCAAGAAAAGCAACCCAGTTTCAGTATCGTATACATAACTCTACCTTGGAAAAGATAACATAATCTATCAGCACTATATACCATTGATTCCCGTTAGAGCAGATAAAGCAACATCTTTTGCCCCTTCTTTATACACCTTTGTTGTTCCAGAATTTTGACCAAAAACTCTATCTGCCTCAAAAGAACAGTTTACAAGTCAACCTAACCATAAACCATCAATGTAAACTTGTACTCCCTCCACACACCTATGTTCGCCCCATTTCAATAAAATACTCCTCACCTGTATAAGAGAAATGGGGCGAACACTTATGTGCTGAGGGAGTATTATTCACTCATATTTCCAATAAATACGTGTTCATTGCCATACCAAAGATAAATGACGAAGAGGGTTTTTCATCACTTGGATTCTTGAACACTACAGTATGATCATCAGAGCATTCCCAGGAAATTAAATCATACCCAGCCAATTCCCTTGTACTCAATGGCCTTACTCGAACCGTCACCAGTATTTTCTCCTCCCGGACCCTGGTTCCCCCTGGCGTAGTCGTATGGGTTGTCCGGATCTTAGCCAATGGGGTAACAGGCTCCCTTATACTCATCCTCCAAACTCAGACACCACTGCAGAAATCCAAGCATTTCGACAAACATGTGACATTAATCATCAAATGGGTCCATTATTTACACTCTAATCCACTAATTGGGAACAAATAACAAAATAATGTTCATGATCACTGGATTCATAAAACTAATTAAACCCATGATTACTACTTTGAGGCTTTATACTTCAAAACTACAATTATTTCTCCTACATTCTTTATCCAAAATGATGATCAGAGATTTAGGTCTTTCATTGAGGAAGGAATGGACTATACTACAGTAATTTAGCATCTTTCTAAAAATATTCAATCGTTGACTAATCATTTCGTCTGGTGATTCACAGGCCGTCAAATGAATTTGAGAGGTGTGTTTTAGAAAGATTGAAAATTTCGTTACTACTGATTTAGAAAGATTTTCAGACCCCCAAAATTTTTGAACCAGTTCTGAGAATCTTTTGAACGTGCTTAATCAAGGGCTCGGAATGACTCGTACACAGCAAAAGGTACATTCTTTATGCTAACAAACTAAATGAGTACATGAAATTAATCAGACAAGATACAATCTTTCCCTAATTTGGTACAACCCATTGAAAAGATACAGTCTTTCAGCAGTACGTATTAGAAAGGCAAAATCAATAAGAGTTACTCCCACCATCCCAGTCATTTGTTTACCTTCGATTAAAATACCCCTTAAAAATAATAAAAAAGGTAAACAAATGATTTAGACGAAAAGAGTACTACTTAAATGACCTAATAATAATGATTCGAACACTTATCATTTGAAAACACCAACAATCTAGGGTTTGTAAACAGTGTAGAATCAAGAATGAGCAACAATGTAACTTAAACCTAAAAAGGAAAACTGAATATTTAACTAAGATAATAATAATAATCATATGTTGCTAAATTAGGATTAGCAAAAATCACCTGAATATTATGGAATTTATTTTTGTTGTTGTTGCAGTGTGAATCAAAATAATATTCCTAAATAGGGATGAATATAATTGCCGAATTCTTGGTATTATTCCCTTAAACAAGAATCAAAATGAGGGAAATTTAGGAAAGTAAATGAAAAATGAAAATACAATTGATATGGATTTTATGGAGAAAGAAAGAAAAGAAAAGAGTGTGTAATGTAAAATATTGTGAGATAGAAAGAGACAAAGTTAACGGCTACTTTCTTCTACTTTAAATTTTCGTTGGCGGTGAGTGATGCGGTTACGTGAAATGAATTTGAATAGGAATATGCTCGAAAACCAAAAATATATGAATTTTATCAAAAAAAAAATATATTTATATGAATTAAATTGTCTGTTTAAAGTAATTACACCTTTAATTCATTTTTCAAAACATTCTCACCTTTAACTGATGAACGAAATCAGTTAAGGATCGAAATTTTGTATGTTAGCAGCCTTTTTACAAAGCATAATGGTGAAGCACAAATTGCAAGATTTCAACGACAAAATGACATCATACGGTCCCTCTTTTGTATCCAAAAGATGCCAAAACAATTGAAGAGCAAGGACAAGGCCTCAAGCCGTTTCACACCAAAAACAGCCCCTTTGGACTGTTTTGTTTTGCTTTTATGTGTAAAATTTTAGCTTGTACTATTGTCCTTTTCCTCTTTTAATTGTAACCATTAGATTTACTTTTTAGATGAATGGTTTGGATGTAACTTGAGACTCTATTTAAAGAGCTCATTTCTCTTGTAAGAAATCAGAATTTGATGAATGAAAATATGAGTGTTTTGCAAATACAAAACCCTATTTAAATTTTCGTTGGGAGTGAGTAATACGGTTACGTGAAATGAATTTGAATAAGAATATGCTCCACAAATGAAAAACAAAAATATATGAATTTTATCAAAAAAAAATATATGAATTAAATTGTCTGTTTAAAGTAAATACACCTTTAATTCATTTTTCAAAACAGTCTCACCTTTTAACTAATCTAGTAATAATCCCACCTCCTTACTAAAACATGACC
This sequence comes from Silene noctiflora, assembly GCA_009801015.1. Taxonomy (NCBI): domain Eukaryota; kingdom Viridiplantae; phylum Streptophyta; class Magnoliopsida; order Caryophyllales; family Caryophyllaceae; genus Silene; species Silene noctiflora. Next base: position 47,781 of record VHZZ01014930.1, read on the forward strand.
TATTATTAGAGGTAATTGTAACCGTTTAATCACCTTAATTCTTCTTTTGTTTTTGTTTTCCATATCTCCTTTCTTTAAACCCCATTTCTTCTTTTATACTTCTACCTTTCTACTATTTGTCACAAGCCCATATTTTGGTGTACCAAAATTTAATTTAAGTGTCAAATTTTTATGTACCAAAGAATGTTTAGTATAACCTATTAAAAAAATATTGTTTTAACTAAGAACTTCTCATTATCAGTATATAGCTGCCAAAACCAAATCAAACACGATGATATTAAATAGTTTCATTGTTTTCATCGTCATCCACAAAATTAAATTGTCCAATATAAAAATCTAACTTGATTAAGCAAAAATAACTTATCAGTATGAGAATGCATTCGTCTTCTAAGTTGAAATATAGGATACTCTTTGGGTTTGGTTGGATATTGGATGATGAAGCTTGGTTTTGATCATTCGGACCTTCGTTAAATGTTACCTTGATTGTAGCCACCTATTGCTCTGAAATCAAGTTTCTAATTCAATTTTGGTTTTACAATTGAATATGCCGAAGATTAAAGCCATGAAATTTACATTGATATTTGGGTAATTTGGAGAAGATAATAGAATTACATGTAAAAGAGGTGGAGCAATAAAATTTGTGAGAGAATAAGAAAATAGAGGGAGGGGGTAAGGGAGTGTTGATTGATGAGAAATTAACCAGTTTAACAGATTACAAGTAAAAAGGATTAATTTAAGAAGATTGTATACAAGGTGGGACTATTTTTGGAATAATTAACGTTGGGATTGTTTTAGGAATATCAAGTAAAGGTGGGATTATTCCCGTCAAATTTTCCATTATTATATAGTGAAGTAACTTTTTTGCATTGAGTGTAGTGGAGCGCGGGAGTGCCTCAAAGCGTTGCAAAATGGCAACGAATTGAGAGGTCTCGGGTAGGGTTCGACTCCCTACACGAGAGTGCTGCAAGGGCAACTTTGATGACTTACCTGGTCCCCGGGCTTGCAAGGTGTTCGGGTGTTCCTTTCGGTAACCAAAAAAATAAAAAACTTTTTTTGAAATTGGTTACAAATAATTTACTAACGTAGGCTTCATGAGTTGTTTTTAGTATGGTAAACTTGACTAAATCATCTCAACTAATTTATCTACTCCTTGTGAGAGTTGTGATTTGCCTCGTCTCATCGATGGTCTGGCTGAAAAGACAAGATTCACCCTAAACGGGAGACTTTCCAATTCTTGAATGTGTGTAATTAAAGGTAATTAGCTCAAACAACCCACGTCGTCTCTGCCTGGCTGAGACGTAGTGGTTTCACGTCTACGCCTAAGGTTGGACATGGTTGTTTCATGTCCGACCTCTTTTCCGTTTTTTTTTCTTTGTTTTTTTTTTTAAATCGATTAGTTTGAGATATATCGATTCGTTAATTCGATTAGTTTTACAATGTTTCAATTCGATTAATTTAATGATGTTTTGATTTGTTTTATTCGATTTGTTTAACGTTCTAAATTGAATAGTTCTTCTATATTACCGACGATTATTAGTAAATCGACGACGACTATAATTTTGTCGGTTCGTTGTTATTGACGGATAATTTGAAGTGTTTAAAGCACTTTTTGGACTTTGTGTTTGATTTTAGTGAATCATTAGTATTTGTGTTTAATTAGAAGAGGGAAAGAGAAGGGAGAGGGCATTTTGGGTAGTTAATTAAATATTATCGACTATTTAAAACAGTGTGTCAACGACGCATAACGATTGGGCAATTAACACTTGAACGTGTTTGGAAATTACCTAACCAGTGAAACTTTCCAAACCCACCCAAAGACAAGGATAATAGTGCGGACCGGATTGGCTCGGCCCGCCATAGTGGTTCACAATTTCCCTGACCCTCCCAACATGTTCCCCAAGCCCGGTCGGTCCCCGTCTCACTCTTCCCTAGCTCACACTGCCTAACCCGCCCAACCCGTCTAGCCAACCATTTTTTGCCCATTTTTGCCCAACTAGGCCGGTCCAGGTCCATCACTTCCCAACCCGTGGTGTGGGCTCGGACTTACTCCTCACCAACATGGCCCGTACCAGCCCAGCCTACTGTCCACCTTCAGCTACAAACTTACAACCCTACAACTCAACCATTAAATTGAATAAGAATTGGGCCAATTTGTTTGGTTGGTCATGTAGATACCTCATTTATGCACCTCCCGCCAAACACCCAGTGATGATTGCACCGATGTTTAATATGCAGAGCGATTTTTATACATTTCATAAATTAATTGACAAGTGGTAGCTCAAACAGTCATGTTAACCCCTTGGTCGTCATCTATGTGCCGATACGGTCGTTTTGACAGTGATTAGAGTACATTTGAAGTTCGGGTAAAAAACCTTCATTTTCTAAAACCGTCTCAATACCGAGTCGGAGTATTCTAGAGTTTTCCTAAATATTATTTTACATTTAAAAATCTCGAAAATATCTTGCCTTGCGGAATAAAGAAGTCCACATCTTCCCTAATTCCTAAATCAAAACGCGGAAATCTTTCTTGCTGAGGAGGGAAAGCCTCAGGAGAGGATGCAGTAGGCACTGCGCCTCTTGGAAAGGTCACAGTTCTTGCTGCGCCTCTTCCTGGGATGGTTTTCGTTAATTTCTTGAATATTTCCGAATTCTTCAAATCTTATCTTTTTTCCTTAACCTACACCCCGTGATTAGTATAAATAGAGACCTTCGCCTTACATATTCTTCACGCAAGTGTCCGCCCCTTCTCTTCTCTCTTTGCATTCTAAGACCACGTGCTATTACTTTGAAGCCTACGTGCTAGATCTACTCGACCACGTAAGCCTAGATCATTCTAGGTCCAAGTATCGTTTTCATGACCGACCAATTTGACCACTACACACAATTAATCTAATCAATTTTGTTACTAAAATTCCTTTTTCAAGGGCATCTTTTGAAATTACATCAAATTAAGCAACCACTAATGACAATTTAGTTAATCTCGCTTCGTAAACATGTAAGTCCGAGGGTGTGAAATCCCAATTTGTATTTGCATTTTCTATATTTATTAATTATGTAAGGATTTATATCATAAACACGCTAAAACCATCTTCGAAACCATAGTTTAAAAACCGTTTTGACGAAACAGCAGGGGAAAGACTGTCGAGAAGAAACGCAACAGCTGTTGCGCCTTTTGGAAGAGTCGCAACATCTGATGCGCCTGTTCCAGAGGCTGCTTAGCCGTTGTTGCTCTTCTTCTTCTTGCTCGAGTACTAGTGTTTTGTTTTTCTTTTTTGTTTTTTCGTTTTCTTTCTTTCTTTTTGTAAACGGTTTGGCATTGACTAATAGCTAGCTCTGAGTTTTACTCCAATCCATTAGGTCTTTAGTTGCATTT